>JAMKCH010034921.1:0-15175 GCA_023653785.1 Ophioderma brevispina
TCTGTGTCTCATATATTCCGTATTTTCCAAAAAACGAGAGGTAACCGGAGTTATAGCCATTAATGGACTATCATTTTACATACCAAATAGTCTATGGCGCGTGCAATGGTGGTGTGTACCCTTATGGGAGAGTGCAATTTTTAAAAATTGGGCAGAGACACTTCATTTTAAAACCCAACCACTCCCCAACCCCCCACTGTGTTATTGCATTGGGGCTTACAGGCGACTAAGAGTTCATCATTTCTCACTTAGTTATTTCAAAAAGTTCATCATTATTATATGTGATGTGTAATTGGGAAAACCCGTCGCATGGTGCCCACAGGGACAGTTTTGAAAAAAATAATGAAAAATACGTTAAAATCGGTGATGTTGTACTATTTGTTGTCAGATTGTATACGCATAACTTGTTAATGTGTTATCATAGAAGAAGGAAGTAAAAAGTTATGGACACTTTATAATTCACACTTTGCAATGATAGTCAAAATAAAAATATAAATTGCACAATGTGGCGGGTTATTTCCCAGATCGCATCACATATTTTAATGATTTCATGCATTAGCATGACAAATTCAATTCAAATAAAAAAGGGGGGGGGGGCAACGGGGGGGCACATACATTTTAAGGGGGCAACATATAAATTTGTTAGTATAGTACATGGCCTATGAAAATCACGTACTTTTCAGGGGGGCAAGATTTCCTACAGGGGGGGCAGCTGCCCCCACTGCCCCCACTCTGCTCGCAACTGGTCTTAGGTCAGTGTTTTGAGGTGGCTACTTGAATGACCTGTGGTCATTGGGGAAGCCAGATATGTGTTTAACCATATAGAATCAACCAGGGTTTTAGTGGTTAGCCCACACAATGGCCAATATATTGTGGAAGTGCCCTTTTCAAAGTGAGCTTGGTTATAGAAAAATGTTTGCCGTAACCCGGCCACCCTAAATAACCTGGCGATCATTTTTTATGCAAATAGACAGGAAAATAAACAACAATCTGCTACACCAATGATTTTCACTTTACACATTTTTAATTTTTTTTAACCAAAAACCCAGATGAAAAAGACATCAAACAGACAACAAAAACATTACAACAAAATAAAAGTTGTTGCAAGTCATGAAAAAGTAGTAGCGAGTTGTATTCATTTTAGAGTAAACAGTGAGATGTTCAATTAAAAAAACATTAATTCTGACCAAACCCTGCTCCTACTTTTTGCTCCCGTACAAGCAAACAATTTTTTTTCTGCCGATGATAAAACCCCTGAAGTCTATCATCTTTCTTAGAGTATCTCCAATTGGCTCATTACATGTATAACCACGCGAACTCGTATTTACGTGATACGTACACATAGTGTCGCCGAATGTCGTCATCACTAAAACATGCGATAAATGAACTACAAACAACCCACCCCCTCCCAACAAACCACCCCCTCCCCAACAGCCCGCCCAAAACCCTCCCCAAACTCGAATGTAGCGACGGAATTTTTCCTATCCGACGTACCGTTCAGAGATCGGGCAATTATGCATATTAATTAGTCATTTGCCTACCTAAGCCGCATATCATATATCACACTCAAATTGCAAAAAGATGTGCACCATGACGGGCTTTCATGCAAGGACCAGAAATTTTGAGTATCCGTTGTCCGGTTTCAAAACTTAGCCATTTACGCTGATTTGTGTCAATATTAATTAACTCAATTTGCATACGCAATTCCCTAAATACGCCCAAATCCTATCAGGTCGGAGAACGCTTCAGCCCGCTTTCCTTCCACCAAGTAACCTCATTATCTACCTTACGGAACTCCAGAAAACTTGTACACAGGAGGCCTTGCAGAAAATTTTCATAAATTATGCATTCCTTAATTGTCCCCCGAATAAGCATATGTGACGCTCATCCTACCCGAAGTCCCGATTTGTTTAATCCGAAGACAGCAATTCCACTACTAACTCAATAATAACAATGACTGGGATTACTTTCGATTTAATCATAGGCAATTGATTGAGTTATCGGGCGAGACTCTTTTAGGCGGCTAGTGCAGACAGGGGACTGCGACATGCCTGGAAAGTGCATGCCGGTCATGAACATGCTATATTTATAATGGAACTCAATGGCGCGTAATTTTTTTCTGTATTTTGGTGTAGTTTTTTGCCTTATTTATATTTTTCTTTTTAAAAAAAACTTGTTTGTTTTGGGGAAAAAAGCGTTTTATTTTATATTTGTATTGGCTTTTTAAGTCATTGTTACAATACTTTAAAAAAAAAATGTTTTCCAAACTTATTGTTTATTAATTTTTTTCAAAATCGTTTTGGCTTTGGAGGCCTTTTATTGAACTTTTTAATGGCATTTAAAATTCATATTCCAAACACTTTCCAAAAACACATGGTTTTCATTTCATATTGATTTTCATTTTTTTTTTTTTTTTTTTGTTGCCTTTTCAATTTCCACATACTTAAAACAAATTAAAAAGTCTTCAAAACATTGTTTTTTTTTTTTTTTTTTTTTTCTTTTTCGTAAATCTTTCCAAAATTCTTTTTTTGCTTTTGGGCCCTTTATTTTCACTCTTTATAGATTAAATTAATCAAACTTCTAACCACTTTCCAAAAACATTTATATTTTAATTCTTGTTTTTTTTTTTTTTTGTGGAACTTTGCATAGGCCTTTATTTAATTACAAACACTTTTCAAAACTCCATTGCTATATTGAAATTGTTGTTTGTTTTCTTTTGGGGCCTTTTAGTGAACTTTTTATAGGCCGTTAATTTCCAAAGACTTTCTAAAAACATTCATGCTAATTTTTTGTTTACTTTTTCCTTTCCCAACAATTATATTTTTTGGCCTTTTATTGAACTGATAATAGGCCTTTAATTTGTAATTTGTTTCCCAACACTTTCCTAAAAATTATAAATTATTTTTGTTTTGGCATTGTCAATTATTTATTATTTTGTTTTGATCTTTATTTTAATTTATATATGCCTTAATTTACCAACAATTTACCAAATCTTTTTTGTAATATTTTTGTTTACACATTCAATCTGATTTTTTTTCTTATAAGTTTCCCTACCAAAATCCGAGAACTTTGGCATTGACAAATTTTGTTTGTTTGCTTTTTTATTTGTGTTTTGTGTGTCTTTGGCCTTTGATTAAGGTATGGTAAAGGACAACTGGGGCATAAGGGAAAGACAGCTGTTCCTCAAAGAGTTCAAGCAGAAACTTGAAAATTTTTTTCTGCGGTTGCATATTAGGTAGAGTCTGCCTTTTACTCCCTTATCTTTGATTGTACCTATTATTGTCGAAATGTAGCCTTTCCCCGAGGAAGAGATACCCTTCTGACTTGCTCCATGATGTTCCTTCTCTTTGAAGATATCTCAGAATGAATGAAGAATGCAAGTTTTTACATTGGAAAGAGCGATTCTGATTATCCCCCCCGGTGGGCTCACTCATTCTGTGATACTGACCGTAAGACCGTTAAACCAAAATCGCGGACAAATATCACGCGAGAAGCGAACATATATGTTGAACCCCCGTTGTAAATTACAGTTTTTTTTGCGTCCAATCATGTATCACAAATACATAATCCAATGGGATATAACACCACCATACGATGGGGAACCATTGTCATTAACCACCATGGCGTGCCATATTTGTCCGCATTTTTGGCAAGCTTTGTAACGATCATCATGCGGTCAGTGGTGCCGGTTCGGAGTGAGCCCACCGGGTTATCCACAGGTTGATTGAACGTTTGATTGACCAGGTACGATTTTGAAAGCGCTCTACAAATCGTACTCTGACCCCAGTATTGGGTCTCTGCACCCCAAGCAATCGGCAACATCACCCGCGTATCCGGGTTCTTTGTTCATATTGGATAATTTACTGGGATATCTCTTCGGACTTCGGTTAATTCGGACTTCGGTAATGGGTAACCATTTGATTCCCAAAGTCTAGCAAGGTTCGAGACTCATCAAACCCTTTCTACCAACCAAGTTACATCATTGTCGCATTTACGGAACTCCAGATAATCGTACACAACGTGGGTTAACACTTTTATAGAACGGACGACGGACGACAGCCAAAGCTCATTTCATAGTCCCCGTCCAATCAAAAATAGACCTATTTAACTGGATGCAACTTATCTTTTTCTAACTCATGGTGTTTTTTTTCTGATTGTGCTAAATTAACATTCATATAAATCCTTTAATTTTTCCAATCACAGTGGCTGGTAATCTTGCCAAGGGGGTAATACGCTTCCTCACATCTGTGAAAGCAACCTTGTTTTTATGTAATAAGTCAATGTTGCTTACCATATCCTTAAATGTAATACTACTGCACAAATATTCTGCTTTGGCAGTTTGTTTACTGCAACATACAATCTGACACATCAACACTGAATTAATTTTATTTTTGTACACACACGGTACCAACACCATTAAATAATGGTACCGCATTTATATGCTTTTCCTTAATTTAAAATTGCTAATAAAAATATATCTCAATGCATCAATGGACTGGAAAGTCCGAACAAATTATGTAAATATTGTGGTATGTATACACAATTTATTAGTACTAGGGATGGGGATATTTTGGGATTTAAGTTCATTCACTCCACTTTTTAACTGATAGATACAAGTTAATACTAGTGGCATCCCACAAAAGGGATGGGCACCACCACTTACTTTTAAGCGTAATTGGGTTAATCCTGGGGGGGGGGGGCACTTAACTTTGTTTTGGGTAGTGGTGTGCAGGCAAAGAGTGCCAAACTGGGAGCTTGTGAACTGAAATTTGGGCAAAGTTCGGGTGTCAAAACTTAATTTTTGCCAATTTATTGGGACCTGGGAAATGAATATTTGAGGTTGTTGAGAGCTGAGAAGTTGCAAGAAGATTTTCAAAAAATTTTAGCCGTGGAACTAAAATTTGCGGAAAGTGAGTTTTTTGGCAAAGTAGGGGTCTTAAGAAGTGAACCATACGGTGACAGGGGTCTAAAGAAATGCAGAATAGGCATGAACTGGGGGTCTTGACTGCGCAACATACCTGTACGCCATTTTAGGTCAGTGGCCCCTCCACCCCCATACCCACCCCCCAGTGGAATCATTGATATCATCGATTGCGACAGGTGATGTACCACTGAGTATTTCACAAAGTAATTCACATATTAATTCTGACCACATATTAAATGAAGTCACAGCATAAAACTTGTAGTACCTGAAAAATTAAATGAGAAAATCAGATTGCAAGCAAAGTTCTATTTATGCCAATCACAACTATTATGGTTTTCTAGAATGGAAGACTTGGATCTAATCTCAAAACTGAAAACAAAATACATGACCAAATGAGGGGCTTACACTTTAAAATGTTTTCCTGGATTCAATCAGTAAATAAGTGCGAAACGGTAAGTCCAGCCCCCAATGGCCAAAATGAGGTGCGGGTGGTTTTTTTTGGTGACCCTCGCCTAAGTAAAAACTGAGAGAAATGGCGAGATTTGGTTGCAAATCATGGTGGCATCAATATTAAGTATAAAAATCTGTAGGAATTATCAAAAAAAGGTTGTCATTGATAGTTATTTTGATCCGACAAACAATTTTAAAACGTATTCTAAAGGGAACACCTGAATGAAAAAGTGCTGTGACCTCCAGGATCCACGGGGATGCGTCTTGGCGGTCCAGTCGCTCGAAAATTTTGGGCTAAACTACCCTAATTTCATGATTGATTGGATAGGAGATATGATTGATCTTCAGCAGATGTTAGCTTTAAGGGTCTGAGGATTCCATTGAGGAAAAATGACGTTTTCATCTAGCCCATTTTGTACAGGAACGAATGGGAGCAGCATTGGGGTGTGAAACTTCCTAATTTTTTAGACTCCATATCTGTGTACAGGTAATTAAAATTGTGAAATAATTAATAGTGGCCCAAATTTTAAAAGTCCATATTCTTTGGTACTGGGAAATATTGCCCCATAAAATTAAGATCATTTTGGTCTAAATGCAACAATATTTAGTCATAAACTTTATACTACATGCAGACTATATCCACACAGAGTACCACTACAAACCTAATGACCCTATGTACAACACCAAAGTTAAATCTATACCGACTCCCATTGTACAAACCTGGCTGAAATTCTAACATTTTGTAACATCATCTTCCTTTCCATTCTCCAAATGAACTTTGTTTCAGAGCAAGCAGATGACATGAAATGAATTGTTTTAAAAACCTAGATTTGCATAGTTACCTCTGATATGCATGCATACCTAGATTTGTGTGGAAAGGAATCCACTTTTGTGTTTTGCCTATTTTGCCCATTTTTTGTCTTTGTGAGGTTTTATTTATACATATTATGCTTTGAATTTTATAAGTAAAATCAAATAATAAGTTATTATTATTATTAAGCAATTCCCTATTTAGGAAAAATGACCTATTGTCATAAAATAAGTTAGAGGAATTTATTGGTAATAAATCTTCGGCACATAATGAAATACCCTAAATATGACGTACCAGATGTTGCATGGCACTTGGAGTATTCCTTGCGAAGAAAACATTTTCACGCTAACTTTCGAAGCATAGACAATATTAAGGAAGCCGCCCCATTTATTATTTACGCTATCCTTTTGCCGCACTCCAAAGTTTAGTCTTTCACACCAATTGAAATATGACGGTGGTTAGTCAAGTTTCTGGCCTGTATGAATGACTATCGCGTTTACTTTAATACATTGAATTAAAACACAGCTTAAACGTAAACGTTTTTCCTTTAAAATATTAAATTTATCAAAAATGGCCATACATTTGTGCCTAATTGTTATAAAAATAGCCTGGGATTCTTAGTTTTTTAAAATACAATTAGGAAACTACATCATACAAGAAGCGCCACTCGGTACATTGAAAAGTACGTCATTGCTGAACCGCCCATTAGTGGTTCGAACACTGATCTCTATACAATGGATTGGAAACCTGCTTCGTAATTGAAGCACTGATGGCCATGTTGGTCCTCCAAAAAGAGCCAAGCAGGTGGTAAAGAGCCATGTCATCTATTATACGGTACAAAAATTGGTTCCCATTGAATGTGGATAAGCTACATAACAGACTACAGAATCAAGTCAGTGAGCTCATTGTATTTGGGATGGCATGTCTCTAAAACGTGCCCCGGGATACAATTCTGTTAAAACAGGTGTCTCTGGAATGAGTTTGTGTTTGGAGACCAAGGATGCCCGCACTTGCTCCATCATCTAATATACAATTACTGTTGTGTAGCCAATCCCATTGTATAGAGATCAGTGGTTTACAGCGACGCGATAAAACTAATATACTCAACCACCCCTTTTCAAAGTCCCGTTTTCATGGATTGTTCGTGTTTAGGCCAAATAAACCGTGATATCACAAATGATATCTAAAACACCCTCTTAACATTTTTCCATATCACGAGGTCTTAAAAAGTGTAGTTTTCTTTTCAATCACAAATTCTAAACGAACTTCGCTCCTATCCTTTGTGTGCTCAACGAAGTTTCAAAAGGATGAGGCTTTTGGCAAAACTTGCACGATTATGTTGCGTATGGGATTATTTTCCGGCTGGCTTTTGGTATTGCATGCGGCTTTGTAAATATACCACACGGAATAAACATGGTAGCTTCCATAGCGTTGTACAGTGTGTATATTGTCGGAATTAAATCTGGATTTTTGCAAGGAATACTCCAATGGCGATGAAAACCATCTGGTATGTTTAATTTAGGGATATTCATATATATGTGCCGATAGGATTATAACAATAAATCGCTTTAAAGGTGACTCGGAGATTTCCAGATGAATATGTTTTTGCATGTACACATATAGAAAATCCCACAACTTTGTAGCAAATTCCAGATCGGAATTTCTGTTATATTACAGTACTTTCCTAGGTACTGCTTATACTACACATAATGGTTTACTAGCATACATCAAAACGAAAAAACTTCTTTCATCTAAAAACTGGAGCCATTAAAAGTGAACCATTCGGTGGATATTCTTAGTTTAGTGAGTATTTTTCATACCACACAAAAAATTAAATTTCAATATCTCTGAGTTGGCCTTTAAAGCAAAAATGTATATTTTGCCTTCTGCGAAGATCTAATAGTAATAATAAAATACCTTATGGTAATGCATTAATAAGGAATGTGCTAGTGAATTCTAATTGGTATTTCCCTGGTTAAAAGAAAATGATAGTAATGTACGAAGTCCTGTAAGCACCTTGTCATGGACAACATGATCGTATTATTGATGCAAAATTCCTAGGATCATTATTTATAGGTCATTGACAAATTCACTTGGTATTGCACAAGTAGTAAAAGTAACAGCCAGAGTGTGAAACACTTTACACAGCATTAGAGATGTACATTAAGATTTCATTTGTTCAGTAATCTGAAAAAATTACACAACCCTTGGACATGTTCACATTTTGCGTCCGACTTCTGACGTCTACATGGAGGGTGTCTATGTACACTATGTGCAACAAATTTTAACACAGTAACTGCTAGTAGAATCTGGGGATTTACATCCATGTTGAAGCATGGAAAGTCACAAAATTCTCTTGTATTCAAAACTGACATATACCCTTTCATTCACAGCATTGGTCCACATCAGAGGGTGTTTTAACACAATCCCATAATGCATTGCCATGTGGCTATACTGTAATGTACTAAAAATGGGTCCAGTAACTTAGGGATGAAAAGTGGTTCAAGCAGTTTCAAGAGTCACAAGATATTCATGCTCATGCTAAAATTGATAAGTACTAACACTCAGTGGGATAAAATGAGCATAAAAGTCTGGAATTTTACATGTTAAGAATTGTATTTTTGTGGGATAACATGCCCCCTTTAAATTGAGGTAAAAATTCCCAAAATGGTGCTGGTGGGATGGAATCAATACACCTCTGGATTCACACTAATCTTGGCCTGAAACTATCAATTTGATAAATTTCATGAATAGCAATGGAAAATAAGGCGTGAGTCATAAAAACCGTGTTCCAAAGTGTTGCCAGACGCCGTGTATCTTTTCCCCCCCCCCATGTATATTTTATAGCATTCTTCCCATTCGTACTTTGGACCCCTCATCTTTTTCGCATATTTAACTTAACCAACAGTGCAAACTCAGAAGGCTACCAATATCAATTCTTTAAAAATATCCCTGGCAATTTTATATATATAATAATGTTAGGTTAGTGAAGGAAGATATTAAGGCATACATATTCCTATTAAGTTCAAATGCTTTTGTCCATCCAAAATATTACACACATATATATTTTTAGTCAAGCTAATGAATTGTGTTTTGAGCTAGGTATGTTTTTCAGCCAAGACTTGTGTGCAAAGGGGGGACTAGAGAGGTATACATTGATGTGTTTTTAATATATTTACCACTACATTCTTTGTCAATTAAGTTCAATTCCCAACCTGGCGTAATTTTTTTCAATGTTCCTGTGAGCCGGCCTCTCTTGGCTAAACCAATGGTCTGTGATTATGGGAGAAATATTACAAAGCAGGGGGGATGGCCCTATTTAATTAGATAATGTTTTGATCTTCAATGAATGACCAAGAGGCCCAATACCCCATCTCTACAGTTTCATGCTGATATTTCAATCTGTTTTGATAGCTAAAAACATCATTTGTAAGCCTGTTGAATACTGTGTAAAAAAAACTATAACATGGTTGACCGAAATGGGACATTTGCTCATAACTCAAAAACCAAACATCTTATAGCCAAGATTTAAGGGTATATGAGAAAAATATTAGGAATTCCTATGAATCCAAAAGTTTGATCCCTTCGGTAAAATTCCTCGGGCCGGGGACGAGCTATTAACGATCGGGCCAGGGACCTTTAAGCAAAGATTATGCCTCAACAAAAGTCACCAATTTCACCTTGATAAGAGCTCAAAGGAAAAAGTTGTATTTTTACATGTTCAGGTTCAGCTGATCAAGGGGATCCCCGATTTTAATTACAAAGCATCATTTGAAGACATACATTGCCATGAACTGGCCTTGTATGATCTGGGGATCATTTATCATACCCAAAAAACCAGGGAGTGTATTTTCAAATACATTGGTGAATGAAATCTACTGAACTGTGCCAAGGGAATTGAGATTTTCCTAGCCCATAGTGATAGATCACCTACAACTAAGGGCAATTTCAGCAGATCATAGTGTTGAACAGTGCTTAATGTTAGGACAACTGAATGTGAAAAGAACCGGAAAAATAACCTACAGACTAAACCGGCTAACAACCGTGGTTGAGTTTTGAAGTTGTTCCTTAACACTTGGAAGATTTTTCGATCATAACAACATTAGCGTCACCAAATGCATGGTGTCTGCCGTCGCAGTATGTGAATGGCGACAAAGTTCACATTAGGTCGCCAAGTTCACATGAAGGTCACCAAGGTCACATGAGATCACCAACAGTGTCCACACTAACCAAGGACCAAGGTATCAAGTGTCATGGAAAATTGAGCACCACAAGGAACACCAAGCAATTGGCTAAATCTGACCATTTTGGGGCAATAACATCTAATGACCAGTAGATGCCATTTACCCCACTCTTAAGAGGGCAAATTGTGGGGCATAGGTCCTTACATGCAAGTGCCATTGAAAGTGTGAATTTAAGATACAAATATCTTAGTATTCTAAGTAACTAGTTGCATCCTTTTCTACCTAAAGTCAGAATTCCACTAAGACAATAGCAAAACAAATTTCCCTGATCTTATTTTGGCTTCCAAGGGTTTTATTATTTTAGTTAATATGTCCATCTTTCATGGTTGAAAGTTATGTTCACATTTAAAATAGAAATTAGGACATTCTGCTCTGAGTAGCAGTTCCCTAAAGCCAACCTCTAACAAAATGGAAAAAACTAGAATATTTTATATATGTTTATATTTCAACTTAAAAATTCTGTCAAATATTCGGATTGCTTGGCAAAATACTCTCGATACAGACGATTAAGTTGTTCCAAAAATATAAAGGTCAAACCTGTATGTGGGAACGAGTGGACGTAAGTACGGCTGTGAAGCCTTCCATAATGAAAGAAGCATTTTATGCCTTTCTAATTGTTTGCCGCAGGACATCCTAAAAAGAAAAAAAAAAAGGAGAAAATTTCAAGTCATTCTCTTTACTAGTTATCATTGCCAGTAAAGATTAAAAGGTGAAAATAAGAGCAGATTTGGCATTTGAAGCTAACAACTATGAAGAACACTTCTGTTTGGTGTCCTGGCATTGATGTGTAATCTAAACCACAGACGTCAATATAATTAGCCGAGAACCACAAGCACAAAAGCCGTAACATCTTTGCTGCAGTGGTACTAATTTCCATAGCGTGTGTACCAATGTATTCAAATATTCACTCAGTTGATCTAATTTCCAGGCCAATGGGGTTCACGGCGCAAGGGCATGTGTGGTGAGTGTTTCGAATGGATGACTAATGAATATTTATAAATTTCAAAATACGGTTACGGTGGCCACCTTTTCTTCAATGCGCGGCGTCGGCATTTAGTATCTATGGTATCAACATATACATGTAGGGTTGAGACATAGCAGAGCAAGAGGTGTGGGACTGTTGGTGTTCATGTGTGTGTGTCTGAGGTAGGGAAAAGTAAACTGTGTTAGAACCATGATATATTAACAAAAATGTAAAGCAGACATGAGCTGAATACGGTCATGCTTGGTAGTCAAAGCCATGCAATGAAAATATTATGAGCCAAAGGCGTGTTTGAACCAATCCCATAATGCATTTCAATGTGCTATATGTACTGTACTAAATACATGTCAAACCACAGACATTTCATATATGACTAAAAATATGTGTTTTGGTTAAATGAGTGTATAAGGCAAGGTTTTATGTGTTAAGAATAGGATTTTCGTGGATCACATAACAGTTATGATATGAAATCCCAGAACTTGGTGCTTATGGGATTGGACTCAATACACTCTTGATTATGACTTAAGTATGCACTTCCAAAAATTGAGAAGGTTGATTCGGTTGCTATGTTGACAGACCTCACATCAATAGTAACACATATAACTGAGTGGGAAAGTGTTTTGTATGAGCTGTACATAACATACTCTTTGACTTCAGGTATACTTAGTCCGGCCTGAATGAGGAGTGACGTCATAGCATTCACGCAGTCTTTAAGTGCGAATAATTAGTACGCCGCAGCTGTAATCGCGGGCGTACAAAGGGGCCTTCATGATATGCATGAACAATAGATGAGTGAGAGGCTTGACATAACTCTCAGTTCAGGCGAATGAACGGTATAGGCAGAGTGATCTACCCAAAAAGTAGACAATTCTCATTTCGTTGAAATATTTTCTAGAAATGGATAATAACAAACATTGCATTATACTGCCACAATTATCTTCTTCACCATTCTCAGTAACTCCTGGGATAGAACACATAGAGCAATGCCTAAGTACAAAGTTCGGACAGGATAACAAATTAAAGGAGCAGTTCAACACATCCGAAAGAATTAACGCCAGTGAGCGCCCGGGGTGTAGCCTAAGCCCTACAGGGCACCCATAAGTGGGGACGATGGCCAAAGGGCCACGCCTAATAATCTCAACCCAGACAATGGGAGAGGAACCACTCATAGTTAGCAGATAGTGACCTATATTGTAAGAATTGTGCATTTCTTTTATAAAAGCAGAAACTGGCATAATGTTAAAATTAAAATACCGGATTATTAGATATGGCAAACCACGTCAACGTCAATCATCTTCAAGGTCAACGAGGTCATTTGGGGTCATCTGAGGGTCATTACGTCTGTGATAAATACTCATTTTATGCATTTTAATACCCTAATTTGGTACCCTGAGTTGAATATTGTGGTATATCGAATTTAGACTGAATTGATATTAAATATATTAATATAATCCTGTACAAAAATCCCCATTTTTACATTTAGTGGGCGTAAGGATAAAAGGTCTAATTTACGTTAACAAGTGTGCTATGAGGTCAGTTTTTTCCTTGATTACTGTACAATTAATGAGGTGATTATGTAAAACCCTCCATCTTTTTCTGTCCTTTCGTCCTGGATAAGACCCAGGAATTCCTACTACTAGGTATAGGGATGACAATGTTTTAGACTTACATCAATTGAAAGACAAAGAAAGGTATCGGAGTTTATTAACCAGTTATAATGAAATGTCAGTTTCCTCCATTATGACGCCTTGGGTTTTAACTACACTCGCAATTCCTTCAAGGTTGCAGACTTGACTGTTTTTATGTTATCGTGCAACAGTTATAAATTATACAATTGAGATATAATTGGCTGATTTATGGTTTGCGCATGACCCAGCCCATGGTACTCAATTGAGTGCTCATAAAATCCAAGATTCCTTAAAATGTGTACCGCTGTGGTGTTCTACCCTGGCCTATTTTGACCTGTTACCCCCTTCTTTATCCAAATCTATGTATTCATGCATCTACTAATGGACACAGCACTATGATTTCCCCCTTTAAAATGTTAACCACCATAGTGTAAAATTATAAAATATATTAATATTAATGTGGCTTTTGGTGATTAAAATGTGATTTGACTTGTAGCATTGACAGAAATGTATCCCCAGTGACCTATGTCCTGTGACTCTTCAATTACATGTTGATGGTTATGATAAAGGGGCATTTCATGATCAACAACCTCACCTCCCCCCGATTTACCTCGAAAAAGTTTAGATATTTATGATCTGAACCATTAGCCCTAGTAATCCATGTGCACCAAATCTTATGTGCAAATTTGGTTTATCTGTAAGAAATGAGCACTACTCCTTAAAAGAATGAAACTCTTGTAAACCACTCCAAAACAAGTGGTTTGTACTTAAAAAGAGGGAATTTCCCTCAAAACTCAAAAGAGCAAAAATCACTCCAAAAAGAGTGGACAACACTTTTGAGGAGTTAAACGAAGGACAACACGAAAACGAGTGGAAATCCACTCTTTTCGGAGTGATTTTCACTCTTGAATGAGTGGAAATTCGCTCCCTTTAAAGGCTGATTCAGAGATTTCCCGAAGAGGATGCCCTCAATTTTCAAACAAATCGTGCTTTTTGCATATAAATGATGCTTGTCCATATACTAATCACTGTGTGAAATACCTAAGCCCAAATCGAAGTCCTTCATATACAAAATTGTAACTTTGTTATAAAATTCAGTATCTGGAATTTTTGTTATACACTGTATCCTATGGCACTGTTATACTAACATAAATGTTTACTGCATCAAAACGAAAAATCCGATTCATCTCAAACTTTGGAATTGAGCATTTTAGGTAACTATCTTTAGTTCTAGTTGACTATTTTTAATTTATATACAAAAAGTTATATTTTGAAATCTCTGAATCAGCCTTTAAGTACAAACACTCATTTTTGAGAGGTTTGCAAGAGTTTCTCACTCTTTTGGGGAGTGAAATTTTCACTGTTTACATTTAGAGAGTGGAATCGCAAAATGCACCTTTAATGTATTAAGCTTAAAGAGAAAAGAGGACATTTCCAGCAAAATATGCCCCCCCCCCATTTTTAAACAATGTTACCAGTATATTAATCAAACCTGAAGGGAATAAGCTGTAAAAGCCATCTTCATGTAATAATATGCTTTTGTATTTTCTGTCGTGCATGACAGATATCCGAGTATGCTTGTTTATGGGGCCAATCAGGACAGCAGGCAAGTTCAAAACTTATTTTTTGGGGTTTCTTTTCTTTTTTCAATAAACCTTCGAAATGTGCTCGGTTGGTATTCTACAACAAAGTGCTGCTCGGTTGGTATTCTACAACAAAGTGCAAATATACAGAGATTTGTATCCTCTGAAAATCTCCTTGTGTCCCTTTGAATGAAGAAGTCTGTTTTTGATTAAGTCGAAATGTATGTCACAAATATATAGATCCATAAAAATGTTTACAATGTGTTAGAGCTATGCAACCTTGTGGTTCCTGGTCAAAAAATTAATAAAATTAATAAAAACAATGCACCGTTTGTGGTTGTTAATGAACAACCCCAAATCAAAACTAAGTTAATAACATTGCAATTCATTTCTAAACATGTTAGGAAATTCAAATTCGGAGGAACAGCTTTGTAAGACTATAGCTTGGGTTATTTCTTCTGCATGTTTATGTTATTGCGACTATTTGATCTTCAGCTACATTTTGCTGTACTTAAAGGTGCTTGTTCCGATTTATGTCGATCCATCGTGTTGT
>JAMKCH010034922.1:0-14924 GCA_023653785.1 Ophioderma brevispina
GAATTATGTCGTTATACGACCCACAAGTAAAATATGAATGGATTCAAGTTCAAATCAGGAATGCGCTAAAGTATGCCCTAATAAAATGGATGGGTTAAATGCTGACTCAGAGATTTCTAAATATAATTTGTTGGGTAGTAATTAAAAAGGGTCAACTCTAAGATTAGTCCCTAAAATGATAAAAGGTCCATGGCCCGATCTCTAGTAGCCTTGTCCCCAGAAAGAAGCCCCAGATTTTACCGGAAGTGGTCAACATTTGATTAGCAGAAGAAAGGCTACTATTTTTCCATTTACCCTGTGAAATCTTTAGAGCTAAAAGATGGATGTTTGGTTAGAAGTATGAGACAAATGTGCCCATTTTGGTCTTCGACCAAAATTAATTTTACACGATGTACTCTATGTGGCTTACAAAATCACCGTTTTAGCTCTCGCATCAAACCGGATTGAATATCGTCGCGAAACTTTACAGATGAAAACTTCATATCCTAAATGGGGCCATCCCCCCTTTAATTCCAAAGTTAGGGATGAATCGGATTTCGGTTTCATGCAGTAAACATCAGTTGTATATCAGTGGTCATAGGATTTTCGTGTATAACAAAATATTCGGATCCGGAATTTATAAACACAGTTGTGGATTTTCTATAACGAAGGATTCGATTGAGTGTGAGTTATTTCACACTTTTAGTATATGGACAAGCATTTTGTATATGCAAAAAAAAAAATAGTTTGTTGAAAATTGAGTGCGCCCTCAACAGAAAATCTCTGAGACATCCTTTAATTTAAATTTAAAACAAAAGTTTAATAAACTTGAGGAAATTCTAGCAAAAAACCCATCGGATGTTATTCTTCATTTTTAACTCAAGATAATAGGCGCCTTATTTGGGGTGAGTTTGTTTGTTATCTCGAGATAACAAATTTGAACCCCAAATAACGCGTTATTTGGGGTTCAGCTTGTTAATCTTACATAAGGCGCGTATTTGGGGTTCAGTTTTGTTATCTCAGTTAACGACGGCATTATCTCCACTTTAACGGCCGGGCGGTTCGTTATTTGAACAAGGCTCCCTGATCTGGGGAAGCTGATCATTTCTGAAGCGTTGATGATCAATTTAAAAAAGCAAATAATTAATTAATTAAATTTCTGTTTTAAAGCCCCTTTTCTTTTAAAACCTTTTGAAAGTTTGGATGGACTTGCACTATTTCAAAACAGGAAATCCTAGTATTAGAATAGAATGCTCTGAGAATAAAGCGGATTTTTACAACTTCATTTGTTTGTGCTACATTAACAATGACCACCAATTTTGTGTTATAAGTTATAAACGTCTGTATTATTATATATTGTTAATTACTAGGTCCAAGTTTGCGTCTTATTTTGGATAATAATATTACTAATGGCAAAGTACCATTGGCTTTCTGAAATAAATATAAGAATGCGAGTAAGTAGTAAGTGAATAATCACACAATTTACAGCTGAATTTTGGAATTCTTAAAAACGCTCTTGTTTGTCTGGCGTCACACACGTGATCGAACTTTATTGCCCCATGACAAAATACCCCAACCTAGCAAAATTGAAAACATTATTTTGGTTATTTTTGGTTCAGGTTAGTAATAATCAAAGGGAATAACACGATTAGTTGTGAAAGAACGGATCACGGTTTTGAAATGAACATTACCATTACCCGAAAAGAATAGCTCTGATTGCGCGGTCCCTATCGAGGAAAATGGAAAAAATAATCTCAAAGCCAAAACCCCAAGTGGATTCTGTGTAGGAAGCTTTAACTCAAGAATCCAGTTACTTAAAACAGCGATATTTGACCAAAATCAACAATTTTATAAACGTATTTCGTGTTATGTGTGCTTTGTTGCATTGCACTATTCAACTAACACTTTCGTAATTTAACTTGATTTTATGTCCTAATTTTATTGGAGATCAAAGTTTCGTCCCACGATGACATTTCAAGTTGATATTTGGATTGCAGAACATAGTAAGTAAATCTTCTCGAAACTCATTATTATCATTTCGTAATGGATAACCTAAAAAACACTCCAAATTTATCTAAACTTGGAAATTCATTCAAGCTTTTCCATCACCAGATATAATGTCAATATTGATAGTTCATCTTGGTTGCTATTTAAGGGTAATAAGGTAAAGATTACGGGCGGGTACTAGAACATCGTCTTTATTGTTTAATTATCAAAGGAAAATACCTTGCAAATGCCTGTAACAAGAGATAACGCAAGAAAATACTAAGGGAAGAATCATAAGCTTTTTTGTAAAAGAAAGGGGGTTGGGGGGTGAGTCGATATAAAGATTCAGTTACGCAGCAAAGAGATGGCCTTACATACCGTTTTAACCCTCGTCTACGAAGGGGGGGGGGGGGGGGGGTGGTTACCACCCCCCTTCAGGTGTTTTCCCGGCTGCTAAAAACCCCCTTTTTTGGCCTGCCAATGCCCCAAATTATTTAATGTAATTGTCATTGAAATTTTCCGCTCATTTTAATCCAAAAAAACAAACATCCACCAGTGTATAGGTAAGATACAGGGTTGATCACAAAGTGATCGATAGGGGTGTGGTAACCACCCCCCCGGAAGAAGAAAGTACCAACATGGCCCAACACAACACAGGAACATCACCGACATTGATTTTCGGTACCAATAGATTAGCTATGGCCTCCTCTTTCCATTGATACCAAAATGAGTAACAAACATGCTAGCATTACGTCACACAGTGACGTCATAAAGTTCGATGTCTAGCAAAACTGCCCTTTCCATAGACACACACAGTGAAAAATTCAAATTTTTCGCCAAAAAGGTTAGGAAAACAGATTTTCATGATCGGTTTTTGACTCTACTTGATGGGAAATGACTAGTTTTATATATGACCATCAACTATTTAGAGAGCTATAATAGGGTGTTTGAGTCGCTAAAATTGCGAAATATCAATTTTCCACCCATATTCAGTATTTTCGTACTTTCCTCAACATATGACGTCATGGTGACGTCATAATGGGGATGTTAGTACTTATTTCGATACCATGGAAAGAAGAAACTCTAAGCTATCCTTGGTACCACTTCAGGAATCGGGTGTTCGGTAACGATCACAGGGGGTGTGGTTACCACCCCCCCCCCCCTTCGGGATTTTTGTTACAAAAATGGGCTCAGGTAGACGAGGGTTAATGTGTGAAATCTAAGCGAAATGGTTATCTTATTAATTAAACTACTTTGATTTGTTTTTTATTTGATTTTGATTTAATTATTTGGCTCATTGTCCTGGATAACCAATGAATGCAGGAAAGACTTTACGCTGAGCTTATTTCCATTGTGGCTCATATAGGGGGCGCAGATCTAAAGCCAAAACGCACTGAACCGGAAAGTTGAGTACATATAGGATTTTTTTGGATGAAATGAAAGATAAATGTTTGAAGTCACTCCAAAAGTTTTTTACAAGGTTTTACACTTACCGTTTTAAAACAAGTTGCTGATTACCATAAAATGTCATATTTTTTTAAACACTTAGTATTCATACAAATCTGCTCTAGTTAAATACAAAGAATTTTTCAACATGCGACTTCTTGCACTTTGTATTCAATATTTACGAAATTCAAAAGCCATACCTCTCATGTGGCAATTCCATCGCTCTTGGTAGAAATTTTGCATAATTTAATTCCTTGAGTTATCGATTTTTGTAGAAATTAACCTCGTATTTTTCAATCATAAAACGTAATTAAATGGTTTAATGACTTAAACCCCCTAATTTTCATAATGTGACCTCCAAATATGGCCTTACCATTTCAAGTTTAATTCTCCCTGCGTTCAATATTTGTTCAGAAATTTGCCAAATCAAAACACCAGTCCAAATTCCCTTATTCAACGCACTGCATGGGATAACGACAATGGTAATTGTTGAAAGTTTTAACGGGATTAAGCCACTCTTTGAATAATCAGCGCTGTTCCCCGTCTCTTGTGAGTTCGTATACAATTACAGAGCCCACGTAATGCTCGAATATCTGGTGACTTGGTCATCAGGTTAATGGAAACATGTTTTTTAGTAGCAATGTCATATCCTTGAAATATAGTCATTAATCAAGAAGCTGATTGAGACTATTTTCTTTAATACATGCCAATTGTTCTTTTCTTTTTAATTTACGTAATTTTTCAGACCATATCACGAATTCCTATAATCCAGTAGTTTTCTATAACGTGGTGTTGCAGTATTTGAAAAAATAGCTTCTCCGCTTGCAATGTATGAGCTATTAACATATTATACTATTTTTCCATTTTGAAATTTAGGAAACATTTTTTTCCTGGTAAGTGCGGTTTTGAAAGAGAACTTGGTAGATAAGTTCCACGTTTGTAGACATTTTTGTCAG
Organism: Ophioderma brevispina; assembly: GCA_023653785.1. Lineage (NCBI taxonomy): Eukaryota > Metazoa > Echinodermata > Ophiuroidea > Amphilepidida > Ophiodermatidae > Ophioderma > Ophioderma brevispina. Next base: position 4,368 of record JAMKCH010034922.1, read on the forward strand.
CGTAAGTTAGAGGAAAATACTGTAAAAGCCGATTAACATTTTGTAAATATACGTCCCATTTTCCATGCCTATTAGGATAGTGTATCTCTTCAAATCCCCTATAGGGTTTTCAGTCAAATTCTTCGTATATTTGCCAAGAAACTGTAATTTGACTAAAATAAACCATATATTTTGTGCATAATCCCTAATAGGTTTTCAAGTGTTCGTCAGTGCAAATTCGTTGCTTTTCTATCGTAAACTAGTATTATTATTAGATAAATGTTAGATAAATTAATTTAAACGAATATGAAGACAATAATTAATGATACTGAGTTCAGTAATTTAATAGAATTGTGTTTAACTTTCTCCTTCGAAGCTCCAGTACCATGTCCTCCTATTTAGAAAAACCATATTAAACTGAAGGGCTGTTTCGGAATTTTGTGAAGATACAATTTACTTTTTGAAGTTGCTAACACATATTACTTCCTTGGAAATGCTAAATTATTTTACGTGTATCATCTTTTAAAGGACCTTCATACAGACTAAAACACCTTGTCAACTATCACCTCTAAAACTATAGGGCTAAAATATGACAAAACGCTCATTTTACACACCACAATTGTCAAACCTTTACCCCCCCTTAAAAACCGAGTTCAAAGCTGACCGGCGTTTTTAAGATGAAAAAAGGGTTTAGGAGTTAGATGATGAGTCCCCATATAGATAGAAGAAAGGGAATTTGTAGAGAACTCAGATGGGATTTGGGTGCAATATACTTCGTAATGAAGATGGATTCAGGTGTAAGGGACTTCATGGTGGAGATGGTATTTAGATCTAAGGACCTCTTAATGAAGATGGACTTTCTGTATTAACTGCAATCTCCATTACGAAATGATGCTTCTACAACTAATCCTTCTCGCATCTAAATAGAAAAAATAACTCCACTCTCATATACACTTTTAAAATCAATCAATAGCCAGCGGGGAACTCATCAAAATTATTGTTAAAATTTGACATTTTTGTACCAATTTAGTTGTTTACTGAACACTATTAAACTAAATTGTCCTCCAATTTTAATCTTAAGAAATTTAGGTAACCTAGAGTACTACTTTTCCTTAAGGTGTATCGGAGATTTCACATATCTGGCTAAAAATGAAAGCACTGATTTTCAGTTGCAAAAATGTAAAGTTTCCATCAAGAGCATATCCATATGAAAGGATTCAGGTTTATTCTTTAGTACAAACATTGTAAAATTTGTAATTTCGTATTGGAGCAAATACAAAAGTCAGCCTATGTTTTATATTGAAATATAAAAAAATCAAAATTACTTTTTGTTTTCATTCGTAAGACATTTCTGGAGCCAAATAAAAGTAAGAAATCCATTGAGTGTCTGATTCCTTGAAATTACGCGTTGCACCTTTATAGTTATGGTGGATTTGATACCTAGACTCATTCTTCATTTTGAGATGCTTTTAAATCCATGGCCATTGTGAGGTGCCATACCACTAAATCTCATTTCACTTGTGAGGGCTTGTTATTAGTATAATTATGACATGACTAGAATATTGTCTTACACATAACTTTTTCGTTGACTTGATATCTTAATTCCATCTCCATTATACGAAGTCTAAAGCCAAACACCATTATTGGGTCCCATTATCGAAAACAACACGTGCTATAGTAACCATTTATACTGAACTTGGGCGCTTCATAGCTTTATCCCAATTTTATTATTCTGATGACATGCTAAATGTAGTATGTATTTTTATTGACTCTTTAGAAAATGGAACAATCCAAACAACGTTAGTTGTTAAAGGGGCATTTCGTGATCCACAACCTCGTCCCCCGACCTACCTAAATAAGGTTGAGATTTTTATATCATCTGAACCCTTAGCCATAGTAATCCACGTGTACTTAATCTTACGTGCAAATTCGGTCGTATCTGTAAGAAATTCGCAATTTTGTATTTTCTGTCTGTAAACGGACAGAAATTACAGCACAGTGGCCCATGGGACCGTGGGAAACAATCAATTGCTCATAACACAAAACCGCAAGATCGGGATCAACTCAAACTTTGTGAATAAGCTTTTCTCAAGGATATCTAGTGAACAATGAATAAAAGAGAAAGGTGCTGGAATCACGAAAATTCACTGTAAAAACATTGTTTAGAAACTTGATGCGAAGTAGTGTTTAGGTAATAAACATGTCAAATCTTTAAAGACTTGGCGACAAAATGCTAAAACACCCACCGGCAAATAATTTAATATGTTTCGATATGTTTTATTATTCTAGATTTTTCGTGTCTAATCCCATCTCTCTTCTCACAAGCTAAATATATGTATTTTATTGCCCCTATAGAAAAATGGAGCAATCCAAGTAACTTTAGTTGTTACGTCAATGTTCACTGTAAAAACATTAGTTACAAACATGGAGCAAGAAGTGTTGAGGTAATAAACACGCCAAATATCTGAACACTTGGCGTTAAATGCCTAAACACCTACCTCCAAATGACTGAAATGTTTCGATTCTAAACAGATTTAGATATTTCAAAATGTTTAAACATAGTGCAAATGGTGTTTAATTTTACCGTTTTTACAGTGAAATGATTGGCGGACCCCATGGAGAACAATCATATAGGCCCACGTTAAATGTGGTTTTTAGTAAATTTTATCAATAAAATTTAATATTGTTTACTGAATAATACTTGCTATTATTCAAGTAAATTACAATTATGTAACGTGGCTTTACCGTATGGATTTCACAAAATTTCAAAATCATCCTGAGGAGATAAAGATCCCGAATTATTAAACGATTTTGAATTTGGACTAAATGACTCATTAGCAAAGTCAATTCTGTGCTTCTTACCACCAACGCAGACGAATTTTTGTACCTGATTGAAAATGAAATAGTACTAGTATATATAATTATAAAGTAAACTCATATAGAGCATGTCATTGCTATTTACATGTGCTATACACTCCAAAAAATGTTGAGTAAAAAAGGTCACAGCTCTTAATGTTGAGTAAAATCTTAGTCAAAGTTGAGTAAACCTTACACAAAGCTGAATATATTTTACCAAACAATGACTAAGATTCAGTCAACAATGAGTAAGGTTTACTCAATTTTGACTAAGATTTTACTCAACATTAAGAGCTGTGTCCTTTTTACTCAACATGAGTAAAATAATTTTACAGTGTAATCACTCTAAAACGGGTGTTTAGTGATTTGACAACTCTCTTGTTTTCCTTTTCTATGTTCAAGGCTAAACACACAACGATATCCATCAATGAGCTTGTATGTTTAGTTTTAAACATGGTGACTAAATTAGAGTAAGAATGTGAAGAATTTTGTATCTTTTCCTCATCGTACAATAAATGAAAAGAAACTTATATTTTTCATATTATGTCATCTTTGTTTCTTAGTAAATACAAAAAAGTGTGTCACAACATCCAATGGGGTAAAAACAATTCATTTAATACATAGAACTAAAAACCAACGTTTCAAAAGGACAAGCCTTTCTTTATCAAGGTGAAAGAGACCAGCTCTATAGTACAGATTTGCTGTAGAGACCAGCTCTAGTAGTGAAGTTAATTTTGCCAAAAATCACGCTAATACGATATTTATACAAATTCAAATTATTAAGAAGCATGTTCACTTGAATTCATGTACATAATAAAAAGGTACCGGCAATTTTTTCTTAGTACATTATATATTTTGTCTATAATGTAATAATATGTTTAAACCAGAACACAATGAAGTCTTTCCCTTTCTTGACCGAACCCTCAACCCTCCTCCCTGTCCGAATCAGAAAGGAAGCCTGAAATACTGACAGTTTTGGCTATGTCTTCAGGCCGATAACGTTTTTACAAACAAAATCAACCTTTTTTCGTCCACTCCGCCACGAAAGGATTTTCGTTAAGGTGTTGGCATCATGATTTAAATGGGCCGTCGAATTTCTTTAAAATTTGATATATAGCATATTCATTTGTGCTGATAACAAATCTGAAATAAAAAATAGGGCTTACCATATTCGTTTTTGAGAAAGAAGAGTTTCAAAAAGTACATTTTTGCTCAAAATCTTACATTATTTACCACGCAACTCTATGGGAAAATGCGATGCACTGATACTAACATGCCCCAAAAAGATAACAAAGGGGCCGAACGTTTTTCTGATTTTCACATTATGTTTAGGTCTAAGTTGCATACTTGAAAAAACCGAAATAAAAAAATGGACGAAAACGGTCATTTTTAGAGGGAATTTTGATGAAATTCCCGTCTTCACTAGAGTCGCTGCGTCTCGCGTTATTTTACGCCTATATGTCACGCAGCAAAACAAAAAATGGGTGCGTGAAAGGCGAGACGCGTAATTAATCAGGCGCGTTCTTAGACAAGTCCTAGCAACATCATAGTTCTACGCGATTTTGCGAACGCTTTACAAATTCGCGTAAACGCAGAGGGGGAAAATCGCTCATGAATTTTTGCGACGCTAAATCGCAAACGAATGCACGCTTGCTCATCTCCGAGTTTATTAAAGTCGGCTTGCGCGTACTCCTTAGAAACCAAATCATAATGCCAACACCTTAAATTGACTTCGTTGATCGTTTGCTTTGTTCATATAGATATGCCTTAGACCTTAATAAGAAGGCCTGGACCAGTATGAATGGTTTACCGACAATTTATACAAGTCTGATATGTATTCAGTTGTGAAACCTACGGACGCCATTGAATAAACACTCCGGAGTGGTTTTATTACAAAATCATTTACACACCACAACGAAATGTTTATAAACTTTGTTTCAATTCAGGTGAAAAGCCAACATATAAAAGCAACACAATGACCAAATTAGGGGGCCTATATGCAAAATGTGCCAGTCCTGTCCTTGAAGGGCAATGAACACGGGTGCATGCGGTATTGTGATTAACAATCTTTATATTTGGGCCAGTATTGATGCCTAACTTTTCTTCCTGTATCAATACTGTTTTTCATATTCCACAACTAAGTTACTTTTTGCTCCAGCATGGATGCAATAACAACTAGTGCATTTTGAACGTTATAATATTGGAATTCTGAGGGTCTTTGTAGCACTATAGCGATATCAATAGCGCTCTTCCACAGTCACTAAATCAAATATATCATTGTATGAATTATTATATTTATTCTTTTTTTTGTTTGGTTTTTTTACGGACATACCTGCTTCTTTAAATTGATTTGATATGAAATAAAACAACAGAATTAATGTTGACTATGTTTTTCTATTCTTGTAAAGGCTGCAACATTCAATTCTAGACGTACGAAAAGCGTCCCGTTTTAACCCACTTCACTCACAGTGTTTTGCCAGGCTTGTAGGCCCGACACCCGCTGCTGCGTTTTCGTTTCTACGTCAAATAGGCCTTTCTTCTATTGACAGTACGCATTATGATGACTTGATTTAAATGTTGCGCCCACAAGTGCTGTTTGAAGGAACACAACAGGCTGTATTGTCACATGTGTGTCCTTGCAAAGATTTTCAACGGCCTTTAACCCAAATACAAGCCAGTATATTTGAACGTAAACGTCATTTCTTTTGTGCAATCAACAACCCTGTTAACTCTACTGCTGTGAATTAAGATTAGGTCTAGATATATTGCCGTCCAGATTTTCCACATGATTAGGATTTGTGAACGATGAAATCAAACCGAAAAGTTGGTCAGTTGATTAAAACTCAAAATTGTTCATAATTTATTCAAAAATACCACCGTGAGTTAAAAACAACAATTTAATCACAATTAAAGTGTGTGTTTAGATCATATTCAGTCACTTCCTTCAAAATCAACAAACATAACCATTATATAATTTATTTATATCGTGTTACCCACCCGCCGGAAAAAGAACATGGAGTGCAACGAAAAATCATGCAAATTTTTATTTAATTAAGAAGTCATAGAACTACCAAACCACGTGATTCAAAACTGTAAAAAAATGTTCCAGACACCATTATATGATTTAACAATAATTGAAAGTCCAGAAAATTCCTATTGTACTCCAAATTTGGGTTTTGCTTAACGTAGCGACTGTCGGCCTTAGATCTGCGCCCCTAATAGTAGCCCGCGAAGGCAGATGTTAACACTCAAATACTACTACCCTATTTCCAAATCTATACTACATCTTCACGTATTGGATTTAATCTCTATACGTGGGTGCGACGGCTTTACATGCTCCTCCGAAAGAAGAGCTGCTTCCATTTTTCGTTTCTTTTCTCCAATTTCAACAATTGAGAGTGTTGCAATTATTATACTTAAATCCAGCAATTCTGCTCCCACCGGTACAGAACGGGTCCCCCTTTTGAAAGTGACGACCGCCTTAACTCGAAACTCTGCCTTAGCTCAAATAATTCTATTTTAAATGTAATTTATATTTTCAAATTTAAATATAAAATTGAAATTGTTTACTTCCGGATATTTATAGACAAAGTTAGAATCTACCTTAATACCGAATATAAGGGGCAATAATTTTGTTTATTCAGATCGTCATTTAAAACAATTAAAACCTCAGATGTATTGCACAGAAGTGGGCATGATGCGACATCCCTTTATTCAATAACTGTATGTCCGAAAGCATCAATGCCTTGCCTTGCTGCCTCCGTCAAATATGACGATTGGCGACCACTTCTGACAGTTTATAACTTTCCTTCCTCCATACAGTTGTCTTGAGCAATTCTCGTAGCTTGTAATGTCAAGTAGCCTGTTCCCTCCTTGATGTTTCAAAACCATTTTTTTCTGTCTTCTCTCTTTTTCCCTTCTATGATTTTGCAGGGCAGAGGGCTACCGCTGCATCTAACCATGGAAGAAAGAGATAAGAAAAGGAAGCACATCGACCCCTTGGCTTTTGAACGACTATCTGCTCCCATATTTGCAATTGTTATTCATAATTCTCTCAGTGCCCTTTCGAGATAATCCTAATCCAATATTCTCACTTGTGAACATTCGCAGTTTGGGGTTGTATCTTCATTGCGTAAGGATTCCGGGTGATCGGGACTCAGCGAATCACCACGCGATGAATGTTGCGAAGTAAATACTCAAAATATGGTCAGCGGCCTTACATGGAAAACCGATTCAACAAGTCCGGGGGTCCATGCTCGTTCCGAAAAAAGAGGGACTAGCTGCAAATACGGGACTACCGCTATAGGGTATCAAATTCACAATAATCAAGTTCTAGTCCCGCTGGAGGGGTACAAATTCAGTTGTGATTGTGACTGGTTCAATGATACAAATAGGAAAAATTAACCTAAACAATTCAGCAAAATAACCCTAAGTGTGTATTTTTTTCTTGCTGTAGCACAAGTGTCATTTTTCTTGTATATTGGCTATTTTAAATGTGTATCTTTTTCATGTATTGAGAATAGGTCCCGCAAGGGGTATAATCTCACTGCAAATTACCTTCAATCTTCAATCAATTTATATTTGTTCATCATAGAATACAATATGATAACTAATTATGTAAATAATGCACTGAGTACAGTGAAAAATTAATTGTTACAATATTAATCAAAACCATTTTGCATACAAGATGTTTATAATACATTATAAGTGGAATTTCAAAAGAGAGTATAATACTAGTGGGAAATATATTTATAATAGCACAGTAAGGATGTCATATTACTGCTGTACCGTTAGGTGTATATGTTCACTGAAAACTAGTATAATTTCACCAAAGCTGGTCCAATTAGGGGCCGGGTATATTTTAACTTAAAATTGGTCCCGTTAGGGGTCACTTTCAGAACCCCTCGAACGAGCATGGGTGCCCAACGAAGATCCAAGACCCCCCCCCCGGTCCAAAGTTCAAATTTAGTCAAACTTTCATCCTTTATTTTTCACATTGGGTAGTCTTGGGCAGTAAAGCTGAACGCATAACGATGTACATTAATAACTTCATATAACGAAAACAACAACAAATACACACCGGTGACAGCCGGAACAGGCTGTAATATGCAATATAATTTTACGTGTTCTCCAGTAATGAATGCTCGCCGATCATCGATTGCGGCAGAGGGATTATGAATCAGAGGGGTGCTGGTAAATGGATAAACAGATTAAAATCAGATTTTGGAAGTCGATGTGCTTCCTTCTATCTCTTTCTTCCATGCTCTAATTATGTGTCCAAAATAACTCAATTTCATTTTGTTAAAAAAAAAAAAAAAAAAAAAAAAAAATATATCTTTTTAACACCAAGCTGCTCAAGGATGCTCGCATTTGTTCTCTTCTCCTTCCAGCTTACATTAAGCATGCGCCTCCATAGTCACATTTCTGCTGCCATGATCCTATTTTCATCAGCCTTCAGAAGCGTCCACCATTGATGAACACACTCCAAACTAGAATTCTGACCAATTTCATTTTGAGACACACAGAGAGGTTTCTATCCTTCCACAAGTCACTGAGCTGAATCATTCTTGACTTGCAATCCGAGCTTTGATGTCATTACTACCGTTTGCTGTGGCACTTTTAATGAACCTAGGTATTTGAAGCTTTTCTCCTGTTCGTAATGAAATACTTACGTAGTGGGAGATCTGTGGACCAAATAGCCTTATTTTCGCGGTATTATTCTAAAGGGATTTTGGGGGCTGTGAATTGTTAGCCTTTCGATACGCTTGTGTGACACATAATTTTTAATCCGCTCGACCATCACATTAGATATTTTGGTTAGGTCCCAAGAACCCTTGTTCACTAATAGAAGTGTGGGTGAAAAATTACAATGACAAGTACCTTCAATCATAAATATTATTTTTATATTATGAAATCTCATATCCATGCACTTACAGGTCCTGTCCGATCACCGACGTAGGCAAACCCCTACCCTGTCCACTAACGGACGCACTAATGAACCTTGTCCTTTTACGTGATGATCGGTCGTTTATTTAAGAGGTTTTACGTACTGGTGTTTTAATCAGACACGTAATTATAACGACAAATTTCTCTCATCATTCAAACACATATAGTTGTTTATTTGGTTTGGTTTGTACACTACGGGGTATACTTCTTCATAGGAACAATAATAGTCCGCTTTAGATGACATGCGCGAATCATGTCCTCGTACTTGGAATGTAAAATTCTTCTGTTCAAGAATCAATCCAACAACAGTTTTGCGTACAAGCTTAAGTAAACGCATCGCATATTGTATCTAAGACTCGCTAATATTCCATAATTCAATACCTCATTAATGACGCTTTATCCATGTTTACTAGTATACCATCAAATAGAACATCCCCGTACTGCATGTAATGGGACATCACAAAGGATATGCATAAAAGTCAATGCCCTACAAATAATTTCTTTTACAGGAGAAACATATCGATCTCATGCACTCCGGAAAATTGTTATGATATCATAAGCGATGTGAAATTGACACTCAATATTGGCTTTACGGTTTTCGACTTCGATACGTCGAGGTACGTGTCCTTGGGGTTCCATTAGTTTCAAAGCTCAGCTATTGCGTACCAAAACACAATGCGTCACTGTACATTTCTCCCACTTACTACAGCGTTGTAACGAACTAACTATTTTAGGCATTAAATCTACAGAAATCCGTAATTGTAGCCGATTTTTTTTCATTTACCGAGACTGGTTTGAGCCTTAACCCTCGTCTTACCAAGCCTCTTTTTGTAACACGGTTTACCCCTCCTCGGGAATTCCTTATAAAATACGCGGTGCTAATGATTTTGATACTAGGGATAGCTATGTTCCTCCTTTTCCATTTATTCCAAAATAGGTTCCATACCGCAAAATTGTCACTTGGGTGAAAATCCAATTTTGCGCTAAAAAGGTAGGAATATCATATTTTAATTCGGTTTTCAGCTGTATTATGATGGCAATTGACTAGTTCTACATAAACATAAGAGTTTCAAGGGCATACTCTGCAGATTTCGTTTTAATGCACCATAAATTATTCTTGGATGGCAACGCCTCCTCCCCCTATCCTTCGACTTTGACGGAATAACCCTAACCCTGGTGAAGTTGCTACCTTCACCTTTTGGCGCTTGACGCGGAAAAAGCTTAGAAATTGATTACCTGGAAGCTTTTTTACGAAAGTTTTTGACATTTTAGCGCACCGGAAGGAAAGTTCACTAGGGAGTGGAAAAACCCTCTTGGTAAGATGATGGTTAACTTTGGTTTGTTTGTTTGTTTGTTTTTTTTTTGTTTTTTTTTTTCCAATTTTATTTTGACGCATAGTTCTCGGCTGCACATGTTGATCCCGGTAAAACTTAAGGGATTTCATAAAGATTTGAATTCTCCAATTATACTCTAAATGCGCATTTTCAAACAGCCTCACACATTTTGGAGCCAGCTACTCTTGGATTCCGATTGCATGTTTTGCTTTTGCACCGTGTATCATACATTACAGGCTCTTATAACCACGTATAATAATATTAACCTCAGTGATGTCTGTGTGTTATAGTTCTTTTGAACTATGAATTGACATAAATTGGTCGGCGCAATTGATTATTACTAAAAAGTTGATCATATACATTAGGCAGACTACATCAAATAGGTCGTGTTTATTTAGGAATGATTAATTACTCTATCAAACTTACTTTGCCAAAAGCTTAT
>JAMKCH010034923.1:0-16190 GCA_023653785.1 Ophioderma brevispina
TCCGAGAAAATAGACGCAGTCAGACAGACACACCCGCAGACCACCGGTATTAAGATAAAGGAGACTTGAAATCTTTAGATGGTTCAGAGATTTTTTCCGCAAGGACTTTACCGATATTAAATTTGCAAAAAAATTATTGAAGTTCTTGGCTATTACCTCGTTGTTGACAAACTTGTTGCCATCCTTATTGAGGAAAAAAAATCGGGTAGCTCAGTTTTCCTATTACGACCTAACAATTGATATAGTGTTCACGTTTGCCACATTTGTTTAGTGTTATTTTTATTAGTTTCAATTTTATTAGTGATGTAAGACTTTTACTCAGTCGAAATAGAGAATTAAGATGATTACGTTATAAGTAGTATATTTAATTTTATTATCAAGAGTCGGTTTTGAGATATAAGATTTATAAATGTTTATCTTAAAGGTGCAACGAGAAATTTTTGAGGCACCCAAATATTGTGTCATAATAGTAATTTCACATAGATTAGACACTCAAAAGACTTCTTACCTTGTATTTGGCTACAGAAATGTCTAAAAGAGAGAAAACAGGTGATTTTGATTCGCTTATATTTTAATATGAAACATAGGCTGAATTTCGTATTTGCTCCTATACGAAATTAGAAATTTCACACTTTTTGTACCAAGAAACATTTCTCGGCTTAATCCTTTCAGATGGGGATATTTTTGGTAGAAAGCTTTACATCAGGGCAAAAATCAGTACATTCGATTTTTTTAGAGGCACCTGATATGCAGAATCTCTCGTTGCACCTTTAAGTTTTAAGTGATTTAATTAGACCTTTGGGAACCTATGGCCTTTTAGGTGATACACGAAGTAAGTCTCAAGGTATAAAAGACTCCATGGATTTGAATCCAACTCGTCGGACGACTCAAAGCCAAATAAACAGAGCCTAAACAAGAGGTGGAGATGGGCGATTTGAAAAGAAGTGTGGTTCTTGTGGAGTGAATCTCAACTGTTGTCATGCAAGGCCAACAGAAGGTAGAGAGCATACACTGCATTGCTGCAAAGGGGATTGCTGACAGAAAGATTCCATTACGTTTGTAAAACATGCTTTAAACACTCTGAAAAACACTGCTGCGCAGTGCCCAATGTTCGCAGGACCTCAAATAAGAAGGTCTGTACTGCTAATAGTGATGGTCAGAGGTTGATGGCAGTCTGTCCCTATCTGCCCTGCGGTGATATTGCGCAATAACAATTTCTCGCTATTGGGCACCCACACAAACGGCTCCACTTTGACAGCCATAATTTCAATGAATGAGTGCCAACTTAAGATATTTGACCTTTATTCTGAGTCATGTGATAGATTCCAGTGATCTTCGGGTTATTTTTTCCTTAAGTCGGGTGTTTCTATGGGAGAAAATGACCAAAAAAATCCCCTGGTATCGGCAAAGGTTCATGATTTCACGCATGTGCAATGAATTGTCTCCAGGTAACCCGCGACAGATTGCAGTGTGGTGACAGCCGACGGTTTAGGTTGACAGCTCTTTGTTTATTGATCACCAAGAGAGAAGGAATTCCCGGAATAATTTGAATATCTTTCAGATTTTCTAGTGTTCCTCCTGATGAAATTTCGCAGTATTGCTTTGTCTGACATTAGGTTAGTACAGCATTTTCTGTCTATTTATATTCATAGTACATCGATAATTGGCAACAAAACCAATTCCTGTTTTTTTTTGAAGTGAAACTAAATGAAATGTAAACATTGCAGTGATTGGCAATGGGTTTTGTAATTACAACCTGAGACTTAGACCAGTGGAATCCCCAAAACAAAACACAATCAAGCAAAAAAGAATTCCTTGGAGATTGTACTGGCGTTTTTACTTGCTAATCATTGCATACTTTCCATATTCTGCACCTCGCCGTCTTGGTCTGAATCCACGCAAGTTGCGGTACGAAAAACATCGACCCCAAAATTGCTAAAAATAGCCAAAGGCGATAGCTTCCAACTCTAGCTTCTGGAAACCAATTGCGAAGTGGGGATCAGTTTCTCCTTCCCTCTAGGGTGTCTGATTGGCATACCTGAGGAGGCTTATGATCCCAGAACACCACACTGATTCTAAGGAAGAGAACAACATGACTGAGATGTATAGTAAAGATGATGTGCTTCCAGTTATTGAATCCTTGAGCGCCCCTGCTGATGATTCAGGTGACTGCACTGATAGATCAGAATCCCATACAACCGGCAGATCCAGTCGTGCTATCATGAAACGTCCTTAAAGGAAATTCCTGATTACATGGGCGGAGAGCTTGAAGATGATGAAAGAAAAACTGGCTACTACTGCACATAAGCATTGGAAAGATTAATCCCTTGGATATGTACAATGATAGAATGGCAGCCAGGGACAAAGAAAAGTCAAGACATGAACAGATTAAATAACTTAAACAAGACCAAAGTGAATAAGTGAAAGAAAGAAAAGCTTGTTGGCTTTAAAGGGGTGACCAAAAAACACATCAAAGCAAAATACAGATACAAAAAACGAAAAGCGGGTTAATACAAATATAGAAAGGTTTGAAGAAAAGACGAGGTGAAAAAAGGGGGGTTGTTAGGGATGGGGGGCCGGAGGGACCGACGTGTGTGGGAGAACACCATCTCGTATCATTTGCATTCAGAGAATGTAATCCAGTATTCAGTGACAGGTCCTAAGATTGCCACAAATTTGCTGGGGATCCTGGGAGCGGTGGGTGCGTTATACTAGAGTACAGCAGTGGGGCCTTCTGGGAAGTCACACACGCTACCTAACTTTATTGCCCACTATGACCAAACACCAATTAACAAAATGTGAAAACAATATTCTTGGTTAGGTTTGGACTAAACCTGACCAAAAAAAAGTAATGTTTTCCACGTTCGCTAGATGGTTGTTTTGTCATGGGGGAATAAAGTTCGGTCACGGTGTGACTTCCCGAAGAATGGCCCCCCCAGTACAATTCAACTGTTATCCTCCTGTTTCCGAGTGGTGTTATGCACATGCATTGACAACGAGCAAAGGGTATAGGGAAATCGTCAGGTAGAAACGAGAAGGTTCGTAGTATAAGGGTGGATATATATACAACAATGACATGCATTAAGGCCGACAAAACCAGGCAACTCAGGAACAAGATGACCTGAAACCTGGAGCATGGCGAAAGAGAGACATGGAACACGACATGTCTTGAGTTGGTAATGTTGAAGAAAGCATGACGAAAACTGTTCCACAGCCCTGTTATATGACTCAGTTTTGTGTATATGTGTGATCGGTGGTGATCGTTTTTGGCCTTATTTGGCCTTATTTCAACAGATTTTCCACAGAAATTGCTCAAATTTAAAAATTTTAAAAAAAGAAAAAACCTAAAAAATTAAAAAAATAATTATATGAGTATATTCAACCAATAACAGCCAGGATTTCGTAGAAGAAATCATACAAGAGTAAATGAAGAGTCAGATCAGGAGACTTGCTATATCCAGAAGAAAACTGGTGTGCGACGAAGACATACAGCCCTGTCAATCCGAAAGCGGCGGCTGTGTAAAGTGCTGGGACCTGACCGCGATCAGTGTGCTTTGGATTACTATCCTTATTATCGGACCCCACAAACATTCAGTGCACACCTCCCAGTTCCATTCATCCCGTTCATGGCCAATACTTGAGCAAGCAGACATCACTTAAAGATCATGCTCATGTAGAAGAGCATGCAAATTTGAGATAAAGCCTACGAAATGGACATGTGTGTGGTGTGATCAAATGTATACCATAACTTGAATGGTTCCAAGTGCCGGAGTGAGTATGACCTGTTAAGATATGTGGCGAGAGGTGGATATTGTGACCATGGACAACTATCATCAGAATATCACAATTTGATTTAGCAAAAGGAATTTGAGACGCTTTTCAGTAGCATCTTTTCCTCATACCAGACCTGGGGACATTGTATCTGAATATTGCGCGTGCGAGAGCTTGAACTGTTTATGGTTGGGTATGGCATCCCTACTTCACATTCTCGTCATCTTAGTTTCAGGTCCCACTGCTCAGGAAGTTATACATAATGGCATTGACCATCATAGGTCTCAACAGATTAAATATTTACTCATGTCCATAATCAAGAACTTGTTTGACCTTCATTTCACGCACAAGGTACCGCTCAAATAACCTTGAATCCACTTATATGGAATGGGTGAGTCCCGGCCAAGATCAACTATATATTTTGGGTGGGCAACTTGTTTCACCTACTTACTTGCCTTTCAGATGTACCCCGAGATTGGTCAGAAAAAATCAGTGATCATATAATGGCTGCTCTCCGTTGCTTTGCACCGCGTTTTTGACGGCCGAGATCATCCAAGGTACAGAGAGGACATTTGGCCGTGATATGCCGACAGTGCCACAAGACCAACACCTGAAATCCGTCAGAAAGAAGGATAAGGAATCTTTCACAGCTAGTGGGGTCCAGACAGAAAGATAAGGGTGGATTTCTCTTGCACAATGAAGCCAATCGTAAGTAAAACAATCAGTGCCTCCAGGACCTGGTCACAGAGTACAATTGGCGCAGAGTATGTCGGAAAGCAGATGCATTAACAAGATGACGCATCAGTGTGTAACTGCAGCTTGCATAGATCACTGACAACAGTCGTCCCCAAACGCAACGATCATGAGGAGACTATGATGCTCGCGATTACAAACTGTCACAGCGCCACCAAAAAGATTTTGGCCCACCATGGTGTTCATTTTGAAGATGTTACCTATACGTACAAAGATCACGTAAAAAGAACTGGTACCAATCTCAGTGGTGGAAGTGAAAAACCAACTACACATTCTCCCCAAAAGGGCCGATGGGGGAGAATATAGAAAAGAAGTCAAGAGAACAACTAAATAAAAGAGGAATTTTCACATTGGCACGAACATACAGGACGCACTTTCCAAATTTATGAAGAGATAAAAAATATTGAAAAAAGGCACCCAGAAGAGTATACATGAAACTCTACCAGTTTTGGAAGCGTCTCAAAAAATCTGACAGATCAGGTTTGAGGAAGAAAATAACAAGACTATACTCCCTAATTAAAATACAAAGCTATAAGCTTTGATGAAGATAATTATGACTACTTGTATTGGCAGTCATATTTTTGTTGGTAATACTGAAATAGGAAACTTCCAAGATACTTTGTGATAATGTAGAGCGCTGTTCTCATCACAAGGCTATACTACTTCATCCAACTTTTGACCTTGAAGGGGACTTTTATATCCATAAAACTGGGTCTGATCAGTCTCCACCCCCAACTATTTTTTTTCCTGCAAACACCCAATCGCATTTTTATGAAAAGGGAACCAGGACGTTAAGAAAATAATGAAAGCCCAGGCTATCCATGCATCTCAGGCAACTATATTCCTATTTATGCATAGCATAATGTTTTATGGCAATTTTGATATTCCCAAAGAGCACTAGATGGATGTATAACAAATATACATTACTAGCATAGTTTAGTGGTTAACGTGCAACATGATCTCATTAAATATTTAGAAATACTATCTAATATAATTCAACAATCACTTCACACAAACTTTTATTACTATAAGGACACCTCTCACTGTCAGCAGAAATAATGTAAAACAAAAATACTGGCCCGTATCAAGCGCGTACTCATGGGGGCCCCTCGTGGGGGGCCCGGCGCGCCCCCAGTAAAGAAAGATAAACAATCAGGAACCGTCAAAATAAGAAAGAAAAACAAAAAAATTATAGATTCGCGTTAAGATAGTTACCTATTCACTCTAAAATAAAGGTGTGTAATGTACATTATACCTCAGGGATTGGAGACAATTCTAACATCTCTTTCATAACCATTTAGCTTCGAATAAGGTCTAGTTTTTATAAGCTTTGTGTTGCTCCCCATAATGGCGGATCAGGGGCGTCCCGACCCAACAACCCCTGCGAAAAAAAAATGCGCTGTGAAACTTTATATTAATTTGGTAAAATTTTTTCCGCGCTCGTGCAGCAAAGTGTTGTAAAACCTGACCGTCAAGTCAGGAGCCCTTGGATTGATAATTTACAATCACTTTGTGATTAGCTGATTTAAGGCCAGAAATTGGCCGTAATAGGTCATAAGTCATGTTAAGGCTTAGTAGGCCTATGTCACAACATAAATAATAACAATTTACAAAAGCTGAAGTTCTTAAGCTGCGGCATAGCAAATGAGTCATGTGACCAGCTACTTGCATATAACATATATGAATTTTTGAAGATTTTTTTACAATTAAGACTGGAAGAGCCCCTTTAATTACCTTTTGACCCCCATGCTGAGCACAACTTTGGTGAAGGGTCCTAAGCTCTGCTTCATATGCATGAGTCACGTGACAGGGTACCTTGCAAATCGACCGATAGAATTTTTGAAGATTATTTTACCTGAAGACCGGAAGTTCCCCCTTAATGACCTGTTTGACCCCAATCTGGGTAAACCCTATAGGGGCTTGGGTCAGCCGGTTCTGCTGACAAGTCCCTGTGATTATTAGCACTGGATTGGTGGAACAAGAAGGAATTATAGAGTTTCCGACGAATGCCCCTTTAATCGCCCATGACCTTTGACCGCCAAATCTGCGTACACTCTATAGGGGGTCTTGTGTCAGTGGTCTGAACTGACAACATGGTGGTCATAGCACTTATTCTGTGGCATAAGAAGGCTTTTTGTAAGAGGTTCCGATGAGTTTCAAAGCATGCCCCTTTAAGTTGGGCCCACGTGACCTGTGACCCAAATCGGTGTACACCCTATAGGGGGCATTGGGGTCATGGTTCTTCTGACCAATTTTCGTGACAATCGGATAACCGTTGGGCACTATAGCATTTTGAAGGTTGCGTCGAAAGAAGAAGAACTAAGACATTTTGTGGCTCAAAGAGCACGACCGTAGTGTGGAATTTTTGCGGCATTTGGTAATTTTATTTGACCCTTAACCATTGGTCACCTAACAGGGGTGACTGTAGACTTTATTTTCTTTCATTATGCCTACAAAGTTGGTATGGTAGTTTTGCATGTGTGCAATTGTGATATTTGACATTTTTGACCTTTTGACCCCTAAACGGATGGGTCACAGAGCGGGTTCACTGTGGACTCTTTTTTCATAATTCATCGATAACCATCACGATGGCCATAATTAGAGATTAGTAGTCCAATTAACTTCTTCCGATTTGACCAAAAGATGAACCCCATTTTTGACCTTTTGACCCATGTTGTGAGCACGGATATTAGAGCTTTATCCAGTGGTTCTTGTGCCCAAATATGACAGTTATACCTATATTTGTTGATGATTTTAGTTTTTTTTTGCATTTATTAAGCTCATTTGCATATCTTACAGATGTCCCCTGGAGCCAATATTCTGTCATAGAATTTGTCTCAAACTTTCTAGCCGCACTTTTGGGGGCTCCAAAACCACAGACAATCACATATCCAAGTCGTATCGTTTTTGAGATATAGCCACACTTTTTGCATATTAATTAATATGGACGCTATTTTGAATGTTAATGACCTCCGATCGTTTCTCTGTGTACATCCTATCGGAAGGATGGGCTAAGATCTTGTGAACAAATTTGGAATCTATAGATAAGCTTGTTGTCTGTAGACAAGTGAGGCTTTTGAAGATTTTTACAAAGGCAGCTACTCTTCCCGGTTTTACGTGCCTTTGACCCCAATCTGAGTACAGACCCATATGAAGCTTGGTGTCGCGGATTCTTCTGACCAAACTTTGGTTAATAAAGGATTACCGTTTGGTACTATTATTGATTTTCAGGAGCATTGGAAAGAAAAATAAGAAATGGCTGGAATACAGGACCTTAGTCGTTGCACTACTAAGGTAAGAAATCGCACAAATACGACCTAGCCGTGCTTCGCACAAAGCTAGGTAATAAGTCAGAATAAACCTCCCATGCTCATATTTATGCATACATTTTAAAAAATGTTCAGAAACTGTCTTTTTGCAATCCATGATGAATTGGCTATTTCTCTTCTGTCTGCAGACTTAGAACTGTTGTGTATTTGCAATAGACGGAAGGTCCCACGCGACGGAGGGCATTCTATCTACTTTTTGACAAGCGAATGTCTCGTGTAAGACAAAAAAGTTTTGCCTCAGAAGAAATGTGGAAAAAAATAAAAAAAGTAAAAAATTTTTTAGAAAAATGTTATGCGAAATGCAGATTTAAAAAAAATCTTTATTGCATTTTTTGACCCACATAAATCTCGCCTTATTAATTTTTCTGAATAACAAAGAGGATCTCTTCCAAGTGAGCAAAACCCTTTAAAATATGCGCTAAAGGACCAATTTTTTTAAAGAGTAAGAAGTAAAAAGAATGTAAAACGCACGTTGCCTACTATCACTTAAAACGTATTCTTCGGCTCACAATATTATATATATGAGTTGAATAGATTGTTTCTTGACCTTGCAGGCAATAAACAAATCTATTTCCAATTTCAAAAAAGCTCGTTAATAATGTGATCAATAATAAAAAAAATAAATTTGCTTCAAAATCACATGGTGAGTACTTTCTACATACAACTGGAACGGATGGTTCTATTTATCTCAAACAAAAAGCACGTAAAGCGGAATCTCATTTAATTAGAATACTCATTTGCAACATCGACACCCTTTAAGATATAACTATGAACTCCTACACTCAGACTTTTTGCCTTAGCAAACTTGTGATCTGCACTTTGAAGGAAATTCCCGCCACTTTTTTAAGGTATAACTTTTTAATATTTTGGTCCATATTTTCCCGCAATGCAAACAGCACAACCACCGCTTTTGTATGCACCATGCATATTGTTTTTCCACCATTTTTATGGTCGCTTTGAAATGCAAATTTTGCCAAAATTGTTAACACGATACCAAATGTTTTTAGTTTAGCAACATTTTAATGGCATTGCACCCAGTTTGTTACAAACCACGTTTTACAGAAAATGTCGAGGTTGTATTGCTGGCCCATACCTCTGCATTATTATTTATGATTAACCATTAGAATTCAATAATTGCTATCAACTTTGTGTGAGAAAATGTGTTTTGGGGGGAACTGAATAATTGCAAAGGTTCCACACTTCACGCGAGGGGGTTGCCCCTTACGCCCTACCATTATAACATAAAACAATTCTGCGCTTCCTGTCTTATTTTATACCCTTGGTCATACCTCTAAGCATTTCTATTCCACATTGGCATTTCAAATGTTTCATAAACCAACTTTCAGGAGAAATTTGAATTGGAAAATCGAATAATTGTATTGATCCGTGCTTCGTGTGCGCAGCTCCAAACTTGAGATGCGAACTCTCGCCACGAACACTTGTAGCACTGCTTCATTTCACACAAAACCTTATGCATTGGTTAAGATTTTACGGCTTTTGCTCACAAACCTTGAGCAATATTATTTGTTATATTAAATCATGTTGAATTTTTTCGCATTCGCCTGTCATGAGTAAATGTGTTTTCCGGATAGAGAATATAGCAAGCGTTTCTAGGTTTGTACATGGGAGGGACACCCCCCCGCAAGCCACCCTTGTCAACACTTTCCATAACTTCCATTCGAAAAAAAAAAGCCATAATCACCAAGCCAATATTGGCCCGGGCCTCCGGGATAAATGACACAACTCGGGGCCCCTGGAGTCTGTTCCCCAAACTCGTACGTAACCCTATTTTATACTAACTCATCTGTATGTCCTACATAACAGACCTTTTCATCATTCCAGTTTCCACATGTTTGGAAAAAGTGGTCCCCTCAGGCATGACATAATTATAGTGTGACGTAGATTTATGACATTGAGTTTCGGGAATCGACCCGGGGTCAGAAAATGCCCGCGAAGACTGCGAAGCGCGAAAAATGCATGTACCCAAAGTGACCTCTAAACGTCTACTATTTTAGGCCTTTGAAGTACTCTCGTCCACAAAGCCTCTCTAGATCAGGACAGGGAAAATGCCCCTTTCTACCCTCCCAGGTCACCGATCACCTGATTTTAAGACCATTGCCAATACCTGAAATTTATTATATATTTATCCCATTATTATGTTATGAACCACTTTGAAATTGGCAAATTATTTCTTTCACCTTTGCAATGAAAATAAGCTTGGAAAAGAATCATACAAGGGTTTACCTCTTCGTGCGGAAGGGGGAACACCCCCACATGCCCGCTACGCACAAACGGCCATATCTTCACTTTTTACACGGATTGGTCGTGCTCCCCTCTAAGTGCTATGCATTTGGGTCCCCTTTTAATATCAGGTCGGAAGCCTGATGGCTACTAGGGATGATTTTTTTGCATCAGGCACTGCCTCGCCAAGGTTTTAATATTTTTTTACAAATTACACAATAACGCCGCATTCGGTGTTAAATGTGCTTTCAAAACATAACGAAGCTCCAAACGACACCATTGGGACAAACCCCCCCGTACCCGATTTTTTCTTCTTGGTGGGCAGCCTAACATGGCGCCCCCGTTGACAAATCCTGGGTACGCCTATTCGTATACATGGAAAAAGTATGAGGGAGGCGATGCTCATGATCATGTTAGTGGTGTCGCCATAGGGTTGTTGGGTGGTGCAAATCCCCCACCACCTCCTCTCCCCCTTTTAAGGCAAATTACTCTGCCTCTCAATACACATGCAATACTGTGTACTTAGCTATGCCAATGCTTTTAACGGCGGCATCTTGACACGCTGAAATACGACATCTTGAGGCATTTTGCCATGAAAATTCTGCAAATGGTAGGACTTTGCTGATTAAATGACATATAACTAATTTACACCCTGGTGAATCTTTACACCTGGTGAAGTCTTTTCACCTGGTAAAATTTTAGATAACTAGTGTAAGGAGAAATGCATGAGAAGTGTTGATTCGTGCTTCCGATACTAGATCTTCGTTGGATAGCACAAATCAATAACTTTGAGTGCTTTCTCCGACTTAAACCTTGCTGTCATAAACTCAAACAATTGTCCGTAACTAACCTGTCAATACGATTGGATAACTGTGATTCTTAACTATTAAATAAGTATCTACTTTGTATATGACACACTCCACTTTCGAATGCATTCTCCGACTTAAATCATTGAAGAAAAGTGGAAAAAGAAACAACAATTGTGAAATTCTTAATGTTGGCATTGAAACATTTGAATATGAGAAGTGTAGATGCATAAAAGACTTAAAAAAGGAAATACCTTTCACCGGCGGTTAACAGGTACCTGCCCATCCTTAATAAGTAGGTAAGTTTAATACGTAATGGATGTCGTAAAGTTTTTGTTCGAACTGACCACTGCAAAACACATCTGTTATTTCTAAACTGATGAATCGAAATTCTTTTGCCATGCAATTGAGAACATTGGATTTAGTGGTCAATGATCAAATGGTCATAAAAGTTGAATAAGTGTGGATCTGTGAAGTTTTGTGTTTTCAGAACTGGACCACTGCTAAAACACTCTGGTTATTTCTAAAACTGAATGATTCATAATCTTGAATGCAAAGAGATCATTGGGTTTATATCAATGACAAATGGTCAGAAAGAGTTGAATAAGTATGGGATTCATGAAGTTTTTGTGCAGTCACTGACCATGTTTAAAAGCACATCTTTTTTTTCTAAAACTGATGATTCGTAATTTCTTGCATGCATCAAATGAATCATTGGGTTTTAGCTGGTCAATGATAAATGGTCAGATCAGGTCACGCGCACTGGTGGTTCAAAGAACCTCTTTCAAGTCATTCACACACACGTGCACACATCACACACACACCTGTAAAGATGGATTCTGACTCAGATCAGGAATATTTTTTATCACTCAAAGAATACTACTTCTAGAGTGAGAGTGATGATTGAGTCAAACTGACACCAATTATTTTTCAAGCAGTTAGTTAAGGCACTTCCATGTTTCAATGCATACCCTCGAGAAAACAAGGAACCAATGTTAAAGCTCCGTATGGTCTGGAGTTCTCAGAATATTTCTGATGACGACCTTATTATTTCTTTCTACGTTGTGAAGGCAAAAACATTATCAAGCTCGGATTTGGTGAACGCATTAGCGAGGAGGCGGAGGGCTACAGAAGTTCTAGAAAGAGGTATGTATCACTAACATCCGTTTGTATGTCCAAATAAAGTCATGCAGACTTATATTAGATACATGTTTCATCAAAGAAATCAATTGTAAAAACCAAATGATGTTTTGTTGAAAATTGTGAAGGCGTACTCAAATATTCAAAATATAATTTGTGTGTCCGTGTGTCCCAAAAAAAATAACCAACACTTGGTGGCAGGCCATATAGTTTTTGAACCAAACATGTGACTACTTACTTATTCTTTGTTGTAAGGTAAGATTGGACTGAAGCTAATATTCCGGAAAATTTTCACAAAATAGAGTAAATACTTTTTAAGATATGACCCAACAATCAAGTCCCACAGAAACCATTTACAAAAATTAAGGAGCTGGTTCCCACAAGACTGGCCATGAAGAACATAATGGCAAATACAATATTTATTGCAATCATCATTTGCTTACCCAAATTTCTTGCAGAACAACTTCTCCTGGGGCAATGACTGCATTTACATAATTATTATTTACTGAATAAATAAAACATTAATTTTAATTGGGTGATAAATATGTTTTCACGAAGATAAAACTATGACAGAAGTCAGAGACAACTCACATTAACAAAAATGATAAATTGGGGGTTGGGCTGCAACTTGCGTGGTTACTGAAAATAATGTAAATTCTTTCTCAACTTTATGAAAGTAAAACCTATGTTTTTCAACCAAACACCTCAATACAAATATCAGATATTCATTTTGGTTAAGAAAACTCTTTGTGTGCCGTCACAAATGATGATGAAGGAATTAGCTCTAATCCATGCGTCCTTATTTGGACAAATCGAAGAATTTGTTGATCATAATACATTCCTAAAATTCATCTTTTTTTAGTTAAAATGAAATGTTTTTATGCTATTATTACACTGGAAACATTCGTATGCTAATATTTGTTGCAGCCACGCTGTCTTTTAAAAAAAGGGTAAAATGAGCGGTTTGGACTTAGAGATTCATATTGGTGGTTCTGGGCGCAAACTACAGTGCCGTATTTGTATTAATAGCGCCTCAATTTGGTTAAATGGTTCCTGCAGGTTACTTGATTGCTGGGTCATATCTAAAAAAATATTGACTCTACCTTTATGAACTTTTCAGGGATATTAGCTAACAGTACCATCTTACTTTACAACAAAGAATAAGGAGTCGCGTGCTTTTGTTCAATTGATGGCGCCTGCCACCCAAGTGTGTCCTTTTTTTTGCGACACCCGGTATATTAATTAAAGTAGTAACTGAAAGTCATCACCTAATTGCTCAATTCCAAAGTTTGAGAGGCATTGGTGTTTGTCGTTTGCTTATTAAGTCTCAAAGTTTGGGTTATGAAGAATCGATCTGAGCTTAGTATTTCACACAGTGAGTTATACAAGCATTATGTGAATTGAGGGCCTGCATTGATAATTTGCCTCCAAATATCGATAGAATATTAGACTGAAAAAAGTTACATTCAAAGCACATTTTGTGAAACTAATTTTTCTCTTTTTTTGTACCTTCTTACAGCTTTTCCTACATCTAACCATAAGACAATGTGAGTGGGGCTGTAAAATTATTCCAACCAATGGAAATATTGGAGAAACCAAAAAGCATATGCAAAGCTCTTGATAGGAATAGTAGTCCCATACGCGAGGATTATAATATTAGATATGCCAAAGAGATTTATTTTTTTGTCTCACACGATTCATATTCAGAGGCACAAGAAGAAGACCGGTGAGCCTTAAATCCCTCTGAAACCGGTATGACCCTTGATTTCTACTCCAATTGTACCTTGCAATGAATGGATAATGAGATTTCTGGATGATCCAGAATTTGTCACCCTAAAGAATACGTTAGATCAACGCATGAAAGATCTTGCTTCCAAGAAAGGGTGCGTCGTAGACAAGAAGAACGTATTTGGAGAGGAAGAAGAGAAAATGTGGGAAACTGGGGTCTCGGTGACAGCAATCCGCAGCAACTCCAGGATACTATGACTCTACATAGCTAGGGCCTGCATTGTGATCCGAGAGCGGGGTGTGGAACATTCATAATTTAAGGTACGTCCAATCCCAAATTTCCGTCCATACAGATGAGGAGGGGTTAGGTATCTTTCCTATACTGAGGATGTATCCAAAACTCGTCAAGGTGGGCATGAAAAGATTTAGAAAAATTCCCCCCCATGTGTGCGAGGCGTATTGAACAAATAAACAAGATCCAAGAATTGCATGGTGCATTTGTTTGAAAAATATGTGTCTTAGGACCAAACCAGCCAAAAATGTATCCTGCATTCTTCATTAAAGGTCCAGGAAATGAGATGATTAAAACTACTCCAAATCTTTTGCAGGACATTCCATTCAATAAACAGGGCCAGAAAAAAAAGAATACACTACCAGTGACACATTAGTGAAATTACTGATTTTCAGTCAGTGTCATGAATCGATTCACACCAGTGACCTGGAATTTCTATTACTCTCTGAAAAATCAATAGTTTCACCAATGATGGTCATCACAACCCCAATATATTGAATGCTTTCTCGCCCTCCTTGTTGACTGACAAAAACCACATCAATTCTATCTTGCATTTCCTGGGACCTTTAAGGCCTCTCACCAAACCGATATCTAATGTAGGTATTCATGTCAGCCCGTAGACATTAGTTACTTTCGGGTGCCGTTAAGTAGGCTTTGTAAGAGTGCAGGCATATCGGGATACTCGAACAAACCACTCTCTCCGAGCAACGCAGCTTCGCCAATTGTACCGTAGTCATTTTGACGAGCAATTGGTTTGTGAAACCACGGGGCATAGGTCTAAAGTCAGTCGAGGTTGTATAAGCGTACAAAGTGATGCGGCAGAGAAAAAGAGTATCAGCAAATGCCTTGTAGGTAATGCAAAGATTGTTTGCGACAGACCTAGCACTAGCTCATCATTGTGCAACCTCAAGTGGGCAAAGAAATTACTTCACCCCAAATTGAGGAAAGCTAAAGTTATATAGTTCATATGGTGTATGATATACACGTCACTCTGAACATCAAATTAGACAAGAATAGACCCACTTGGTGTTACACACCAATGTGAACTCGCACACGGGCTTGCTGTACAATAAACCCGAATGGAAATGTTACCTGAAACCAGGGTCCCACTTAGGTTTTAACTTGAAGTCAATGAACCCCACTACATTTCCAAATGTTCAGATTTGGTCCAGTGGCATATTTTGTGGTCACGAGACCAGCCTTCCAAATGTTTGTATGTAGTACTACTAATCAGGGAGTATCAGTTTCCAAATACATGGTGCGTAATATTTTTTTATCTATTGGTGCGGTTTGTGCCTTTGGTGAAACTTTTGAGGTATCACATTCCTTATTTTAATTTAATGTTAACAAGTTGGTTGTGTCAGACAATACAAAAGTCTAATAGCAACATGGTGGAATTTGGTTTTCCCACATTAAAGGGAAAAATGGCATGAGAAAAAAAATTGAAATAATTGAAAAGGACCCTTACTGAAATCACTTCCACGACGTTGAAAACAAGGAAGGGAGGGCGAGTTGGTTGTAGCGGTCGAGTCGCTCACCTTTCACCAATGCGCCCGGGTTCGATTCCCTGTCGAGCCAGTGTCGTATGTGAATTGGTTGCAGAACATACTCGTCCTCGCGGTTTCTCCGAGCACTTTCGGTTTCCCCTGACATCAAAATCGGACTTCTCTCCCAGAAATCTTTCCCCGTTGTTCGGAGGCGTCCTTGAATTTATGCATCTAGCAAATATTGGGTTCTGCCTGGCGAAGCCGAATGTTAGAAATAAATAAATAAAAATTTGGAGTTTACATTCTGTAAAAACAGTAAAAAAAACAGGAAGAGGTCCAGGGTGAGGTGGCAGTTTGTGGCAATTTCTGAAAAAGGTGCTGACCAATTAGGCCAGCATTCAGAGTTGCCAAAAATAATTTGACCAAATCGCGGTAAATGAGGTTGGAAAGTCGCCCAAATCGATAAAAGTCGCGATGGCAACACCGGAAGTCCCATAGAACCTGTATTAAATAATTTGACCAAGACATAGCGGTATAATTTTGGGCGTCGCGTAAGCCTTCCAAGTCGCCCTATTGGGCTACCAAATCGCAGGGTTGGCAAACACTGCAGCATTTACCAAACTGAAAAGCATTTGTCATCAGC
>JAMKCH010034924.1:0-30098 GCA_023653785.1 Ophioderma brevispina
CATGTTTAAAATAACTGTGTTGATTCTTATTCAAATAAAATTGTGTCATGTTGGAACTCCATATAGCAACAGACATGTTAAAGTGGCGTGGTCGTGGTCTGAGGAAGTGGCGTGGTCTAGCGGTTAGCAAGCTTACCTCTAGAACAAAGGGTCCTCGGATCGAATCTCAGTGGGACCACTTGCTGGCTTTACTTTGGGACTCCATTGGGACTTGAATTTGTATCACAGAATATTGATTTAAAACCTGAAGCCACTTTCTCCATGTTCATTTGAAATGGGCAAATGAACCATGAAAGCTTGCACTACCCATCCGGTGTGTGTTTCGTGTAGTGTGTTTGAATGTTGCAATATGGCGCTGTTTAAGCTGCTGCCTCCAAGTTGCATTGTTTCTGTCTAGTAATTATTAAGTTGTAAAGTCTCTAGCAATTTGGCCTACAGGCCTTGATTTGAGATTAAAATAAACCTTGATTATTATTATTATTATTATTATTATTATTATTATTAAAGAGACATGAGGAGATTTCCAGAAGAAGCGCCCCCAATTTTTTTCGAACCCAGGTTTTTTGCATATTTGGAATGCTTTCCAATGTATTAGATCACACCTGAAGTGAATAAGCCGAATACACCGTCTTTATGTAATAATATGATGATTTAGTACTTTCTGTCGTGCACGACAGAAAGTCAAAGCACGGTGTTCTATGGGGACAATTACGATAGTCAGGCAAGTTCAAAACAAGGTTTGCTGTTTTCTTTTGTACTTGTTTGTCCAATAAACCTTCGGAACGTTCTTGGTAGGTGGTCTACGATCGATTCTGTGCAATTTGAGAGAAATTCGTATCCTAAAAAATCTCCTCCTGTCACTTTAACAATAAAGTAGCATTTCGCATAGCTGCTTGACCCCGTACAAATTGTCTCTTTTATTTTTACAGCAATTTTTATCAATGGCGACACAATTTTGACAACTGATATAAGTAGGGACGTGCAAGAGCTATTACCTCCGCAAAAATCAGAAAAATCCATTGCGGGAATCTTGCCATATAGGCCTACAAAGGTCATAATTTGTATGTTATAGCGCCCTCTATATGCATATTTCCCATAGAAAGACGTGTAAAACTAGATTTTATGAAAAATCATATTTGCCCGCAATGAATTTCATCAAATTTACACAGGATGTGGTTATTGGCATAAATACGCCAAATTAGTTGTCAAAAGTGTGTCGCCATTGATATTTTTTGTTTTATTCTCCTTTTGTTATAATAAATGAGACGTTCAAACAGCTGTGTTCGTGATCCTAGCACCTTCACTTTTGTTTATGGCTCACTAGATACCTCAAGAAAAGGTTATTTCAAAAATTTCACTTGATTCTGACAGTACGTTTTGATGTTAATCACGAATGATCGTATCACGCTGCCCCATAAGGCATAAAAAAAATATGTTTGTTTGGCATAACGGAGAAAAAATATCAGGGTCGGTCGGTCAGATTTTTTTTTTAATTTTTTTTTTTAGATATTCTCAATGTTTTACTCTAACATGAATACAAGATGCTACTATTTAAAGCCTTTTCAAAGATCTTTTATTTTACTTGTTGTAGTTGCTTTGTTGTCTTGTTTTGCTATTTTTTCGTCTTTGTGTTGGTAAAAAAAATATTTTTTCAAAAATGTGGATGAAAATAATGGGTCGGTCGGCAGAATATTTTTTTATTTTCAGCAAATTGCATTAAAAATGTTGAGTCGGTAGGTTTTTTTTTAGGGTCGGTCGGGTTATGCCAAACAAACAATTTTTTTTATGCCTAAGCTACTGTGTTGTAATTTCTGTCCATTTACGGACAGAAAATCCAAAATTACAAATTTGCACGTAAGAATAAGCACACATACAACACTTAGTCCAACGGTTCAGATGATAATATTCTATGCTTGATAGAAAAATGACCTCCTTGGGTATTTCTTACATTTTACACAGATTTTTCTCTGGCAAAAAAAATCCTCTTTTTGGAAGGATTTTTGCCAGGAATTTTTGCCAGAGAACACACCATAACAGACCAACAGAAAAGGCCCTGTTGGCTGGGTCACTAAGGCAATGGCATGGCTTACGATTTAGATCAACAACATGGCAAAATGACCACAAGCATATGTACCATATCCTTTGACTGCACCCATTCAACCTGTTTGTAACCTTTGTGGTTATAATAAGGCTTTTCACACTGAGTCGGTGATCGGTCCACTTTGCGATTGATCGCTGTTTTTGAAGACTAGTGCAGCCGTTTTCTGAATACTAAACGCACACGCGCATGGTTTGTTTCCGCACAGAAATTGTGAGTTTTCTGCTCGTGAAATAGACTATTTGCACGATCCCCGAAATGCATCTCATTCGGTGCCCATTTCCATCCGGGAACTTGTACCAGAGGTCATGTTTACAAACAAAAATTTTTGTGGTTCGTTCGTGTCGCCGAACATTGCCTAAAATTACAATACAAACAACTAGAGGCAAAATGTGCTCGAAGAGCACGAAACTAGACGTGGGGAAAAAAATGCCCTTTGCCCCATACCGAGCACAAATTTTGTTGAAGAGTCTGAAAGCTGCTTCATATGCTGGGTTCACGTGACCATGGTACCTTGCAAAGGAAAGATATGCATTTTTGGAAGATTTTTCACATATTAAGACCGGAAGTGCACCTTTAATGACATTTGACCCCAATGTTGAGCACATCTTTGGGGAAGGGTTCAAGCTGCATTCATATGCATGAGTCACTTGTGACATGGCTGACCTTGAATATAGCAAATAGGAATTTTGAATTCAGACCGGAAATGTCCCTTAATGACCCTAATGAACCTTCGATCAAAATTCTGTGTACACCCCATAGGGGCCTGGGTCGTGGTTCTTATAAACAAGTCTTGCTGATTTATAGCAATTGCTTGTGGAACACGAAGGAATTAAAGAATTTGACGAAGCCCCTTTAATCGGCCCAATCTGACATTTGACCCAATCGCGTACAACCCCTTAGAGGTCTTGGGTCCGGGGTTCTTCTGATAACCATTGGTGATCATGGCACTCATTCTGTGGCAGAAAAAGGTTTTATAGAGTTCGTAATTTTCAAGAATGCCCCTTAATTGGCCCACGGTGACTTGACCCAAATCTGTGTACACCTATAGGGGCCTTGGGTCAGGGTTCTTTCTTGAACAATTTGTGCATCGGATAAAACGTTTGGTAATAGTAGCATTTGAATGTTTGCGTCGGAAAGAAGAAGACGAAAGAAGAAAGACGAATCGCACAAAACAAGAACTTAGCCGTGCTTGCACTACGGGCCTAGGTAAGTACCTTTTCACGTTAAATTAATCTTACAAAAATGTACAAGAATATCTATGGAACAAAAACAATCGAGGCACTGGTGTTAAAATTCACGACGGCTACGGACGATTACACTACTATATTGCAACGTCACAGATAGGGTAAGTTTTCTGGTATTTTCTTTACGCTCCTAACCCTATGTTTTTAACCGACTTGAGGCTGGTAAAAGTTCCCGTATGGAAGTGGGCACCGAATGAGATGCATTTCGGGGATCGCGCAAATAGTCTATTGAATGGACGAGTATAAGGGAATTGTCAACATAGTGAATAGACTCTTATGTAAGTGCACTTAGTGGATGAATGTGTGCCATTATTTGAGGAAGTACACCCGCAATATGTGTCAGAGTTGGCAAAGTAGATAATGAATTTTGGTGGCTGATTTGAAGTCTACAGATGGGGATCGATCGCAAAAGTGCTCGATCACCAGCTCAGTGTGAAAAGCCTTAATATCAAGGGCTAGGAGTCTGCGATGATCACTTAATTAGTGAACTTTAAGACATTTGGGGATTTTTTAGTTTGTCGGTTCCCACAAGGCAAGGTACGGTCATTTTCGTGAGATGGCACAGTTTTATAATAGACAGACAGAAATTTGGAACTTCCAGCGTCCTTGCCGAATCAGAGTCTGGGATCCCCGATTTAATTACATAATCGCTTCTTTTAAGACAATTACATAATTTGGAGCATTACTATTCACAGGAATAGTTCACAAGACAATTATCAACAAAACTCTGCAAAAATGTCAAAAATTGGCGACGCTCTTCAAAAATGTTCTATTATTGCTTTGAGCGCTACTTCCAGTGACTGGCCATCATCAGAAACCAGTATTAGTGGTATGATTAAATCCAATACTCACCTTGTTAAATGTAGGCATCTCACATTTCTTCATGCCCTTAATGCCATCTCCCATGGCACACTCAAGTAATCTTATCTGTCTTACAAGCTCCTTCAGTTCATCTGGTTCTGTAAACAACCCCAAGTAGATGAGTCAATTAGGCAATGGGATAGAAAAGGGCAGGAACGTGAGAACAAAGTTACAAGAAAATATTAAGGAGCAAAAAATAGATGATTTATAAAATGCAATAATTAACATAATTATCACAAAAACGTCTGTCTTTGTCATTTCTTGTTAGGTTTAAAAGGCAACAATTAATACATCTTTTGACTCATTTTTGACCAGAAAGGCTTAAAAAGCACTATCAATGATTTGCTAAAGCAGAAAATTGAAAAAAAAATCAAGATTTTTGCATGTCTGTAACAAGTATAGCTATGCCGCATACTCTGCAAGTGCTAAGACTGAAAGCAACCTAATAAGGACAGAATCGGATATTTTAGTCAATACTGTCCGTACTGACACTTACTACGACATGTAACTGAATGAAGATTCACATATTTGAATGCTACTCTTTTCTTCCTTTTCTGTCAATATGTCAGTTACAAAAATAAGTTTAACAACCACTTGCTCAGATATGCTCCTTTACTCCCCAAACGACTAAATTATTTCAATGTCCTTTTATGGTCACATATTCCAACACCTCACCAGCAGCCATAACCAGGGGCCATCCAGCTTGAATTCATCTACATGGGCACATTAGGGGCAGATTTTGAATTGTACATACTCAAAGCATAATACAGATACACCACAAATTTAAAAGGCTATGGGTGAGTTGGATGCCCCACTCTTAAACAGCTGTGAAAATGTAAGCAATGTCATTGGCTAATGCCCAGGGTCAATCAACAAGTGAAAACAGGTAGTACGCGCTGAGTAATTGACATTATCTGGAGGTTGAAGTGCTCGCATCATACAGCATTTTGCTACATTCGTGTGTCAATTCGCCTACCAATGTTGCGTCTCGTAGAACGGGTTGTTTGATTTTTGTCATTGGGTGGTGGCAGTCCTTTCTTGTTGTATTTAAGCTATAAGGATCGCAAAATTGGTTTAAAGATGACCTTAAATCATAAAACTGTTTAAGAATGAGAATAAATGTATGATTTGGGGTACTGATACTCTCTTTATGATGAAATGGTATCGCCTTGGTTTCAATTCGTCGTAAAGAGAGTACCGATTCCCAAAATCAGATTCGTCAACAGAATTTTGTAAATTAGCAAAACCTTTGGACCTATGTATGCAAATAAGCTTATTTTCACAATTGTGAGTTTTCAAATTTGATATTAACATAGTACAATCAGAAAGCACACCATATGACATACTATCCCAGTCAGTCTGAATTGGAGTCCAATACGGCAGACAAAATGACACGGTATATCAAAACCAAGCAGAATCGACGAGGTTCTAAATACTTACACCAAAGTTTTAAATCTGGTTTTGTCCCTGCTAAACAGGGGTGGCCAGATTCACATCACACTCAGCAATACTGCTGTGTGAGGATTTATTGAAGCAAAAGATAATTGACCGGATGCCCTTCCTGATGTCAATCCACAGTTTTTGGCAGTGGGCCTTGCCTTTGAGCAACCACGCCCACCATGCAAGGCATGCTAGATGGCCACCATTAGCTCTCCAGAGCTGACGCCCTTGTAGGTAGATCTTTTTCATTCTACCATGGTAACCAGCTACCCTCCTAGCCACCGAACTCTACCCTGGGACAGGTAGTACTGGTTACCAGTATACCAGTAGCTTGCCTTTAAAGGAAACCCAACCTGACCAGACAAGGTTCTAAATGGACAAAGAGGCCAAAATGAGGTGAATGGTGATTTTTTTGTCCAATTTGAGTTTTTTTTACAAATTTGTGAGCCTAGCTATGTTAAAAACATGCTGTGAAAATTGGAAAGTGAAATTCCATCGGTAAAGATATTTTATAAAGATTATATTTCTATATTTATTATTTTCTTGTTTTTTAATGAGCTTTTTCTCATTTTGAACATTTTGTAAAGTTAATTTCAAACTTCCATAAATTCTTGTGAGACTGTATGGTCACTGCCTTTCAATGTCTTGTTCACTGTTCTATACACTACTCTAAAACTTGTCCCCTAATGCTATATTAGATTCCACTACAGTCTGGATTAGCTCTCATTTATGTGACGTAATGGAAGAGCAAGAGAGGGTCCCAAAGTCAGTTGTGTTCAATTGGGTTGAGTACAAAATCAATGACTATGATTTTGTACTTTGTTACCCATTCTTAAAACAGCTGCAAAAATGTAAGCAATTTCATTGGCTGATGCCAGGGTTCAATTTGACAATTGAACCCAGGTAGTATGCACTGCGTATTCATGTTATTTTTAGGTTGAAGCGCTCGCGTCATACCGCGTTTTGCTACGTTTACACTCGCCTGTCAACGTTGCGTCTCGTTGCGTATAATCGTTGCGTTCAACAGGTTGTTCGATTGTTGTCACTGGGTGGTGGCAGTCCTTTCTTGTTGTATTTAAGTATCGCAAAATTGGGTTAAAGATGACCTTAAATGTTAAAGCTGTTTAAGAATGAGAATAAAGGTACTCGCTCTGTCAAAAAAGAGATCACCAAACTTTGTCGAGCCCCCGGCGTGGACGGGTCACTTTCAACATCCTTCTCACTAGATGAGCTTACCTCTGCTATCAGCCAACTAAAGAGTGGAAAGGGCCAGGGCCCTGATAACATACCACAGAGTTCCTGATGCAATGTGGCCCACAATGTCTAGATTGGCTCCAGGAGTTCTACACATGTTGCCTTACCAACCAGTCCTTACCCAAGATCTGGAGGAGAGCTACTATCATCGCACTCCCCAAACCAAACAAGCCTGTCGACAACCCTAATCACTACTGTGTGTCTCCTTCAAACTCCTTGAGAGGACGATCCTGGCCCGGCTGGAGCCCGTCGTCGAACCCCATAGTCTGCTTGACGAACAAGCAGCATTTCGCCGTGGCCGGAAGAAACTGTCCACCAGATTGTAAAACTCACAAATGATATTGAGGAAAGCTTTGAAAAGCGCCGTAAGGCAGGCGTCATCTTGGTGGACCTTACTGCAGCATACGACACCATGTGGCACAAGGGCCTGACACTCAAGCTTCTCAGGACCATCCCGGATCGTCACCTTGTACAATTCATATGTAACATGCTCGCAAACCATAGTTTATTCTCAAGACCAGTGATGGGCAGAGTAGTTGTCTGCGTCATCTGAGGAACGGAGTACCACAAGGATCTGTACTGGCTCCTATGCTGTTCAACTTGTATATCAGCAATTTACCTCAAACAACATCTAGACAATATGGCTACGCCAACGATCTTGCCCTCCATCACTCGGACAGCAACTGGACAGAAGTAGAAAGCACACTTACTACAGACATGGCCCTACTTGCAGCATATCTCAAGATCTGGAGACTGAAGCTGAGCGAAGCCAAGACCACCGCTACTGCCTTCCACCTCAACACCGAAGAGGCTCATTGCCAGCTTCAATCAACCTCAATGGAGTGCCTCTGCCATACAATCCTACACCAACTTACTTGGGAGTGAAGCTTGACCGGCAGCTTACTTACCAGCAGCACCTTGAGTCTGTATTAAAATAATGGTATCGCCTTGGTTTCACTTCGTCGTAAAGAGAGTATCGGTTCCCAAAATCATACCTTTATTCTCTAATTTGAAATGAAGTTTGAAGTCCAATGATTTTTGGCACCTGCCCAAGAATCTAAATGCTGATGGAATCTAGTATAGTAATATCATGACCAGTCCCTTAACGAGACCTCATGGTCACTGGCTTTTAAATGTCTAGACGATCTCCAAGGAAAGATTAATAAATATTCATCCTTGTCTACTTGGAGAACTAAGTAGTTAAAATTTCAAACAAAGGTGACTATGTAAAATATACCATTCTGACCTAACACCTATAGATGATATCTATCGTTCCTCTATCAACCCTGGCTCGTTAGCTTAATTGATAAGTGCTAAGTAATACAGAGACTGCTGTTTCAAATCGGCCACGCGCACATTTTTCCCAACAATTACGTGCGTTGGCTATCCCCACGGAAAGATGAATAAATATTCTGTCTAGTCCATTGGTTTAGCCTTCCATAACTCTTTGGCTCAAATACTCATCCCTTACCTAGAGAAGCCTCGTGATCACTGCCTTTCCATGTCTTGTCCATTGTTATATGTCTCTCTATAACT
Organism: Ophioderma brevispina; assembly: GCA_023653785.1. Classification (NCBI taxonomy): domain Eukaryota; kingdom Metazoa; phylum Echinodermata; class Ophiuroidea; order Amphilepidida; family Ophiodermatidae; genus Ophioderma; species Ophioderma brevispina. The sequence continues at coordinate 8,437 of JAMKCH010034924.1, forward strand.
TTGGCACCCAATGCAATAGCACCAAGAGAAACAGTAGTACCAGATTCATGTCCTGAGTAGACCAATGAGGAATGTCTGGAATCCTTTTGGTAGTCGGCTGAAACAAAGAAACCCAATATCTGGAAATACGTATTTTTCTTTGATTAAATAGGAACAGCAAAATGTGATGTGAAATGCTCACAAATCTGTTGCTCTTGCACGTAAGCAAATGAATGACAAATCTTCCATAGGTTCTACATGGTTAGAGAGGAAATGGAGCACAGATTTTCCGATGTACTGGATATGGGGCTATACCCCAACCCGAAGGTGAGGCAAGCTGAGGGATGATAGAGGGGGCGCGCGGGGTGCCTGTAGCCAGTACCAAGGGGAAAATCCCTTGATCATGTCGTATTTGATTTCTATTACACCTAACTTGACTTAGGATGAGGTGTAGGGAATAGTCGATCTATCCCTAGGGAAAATAGCACTGTAATAGCCCCCCCCCCCTCACCACAACTGGCCAAATCGATGTACCACACTTTTTTCAATGGGAATGAAAATTGGCCATGAAGACGGGTGAGAACAATTTGGGGGTTATTCCATATTGAATGCGTGCACACGATTTGGCAACTCCACAACTCTCATAGGAATCAACCGTGAAATAGCATGACTTTGATCATGAATATTCTGAGGTGTAATAAAACATTGTCATATCCCAATTGGGCAATGTCCTCATAAGCCGTATACGAATAAAGCCTAGGGGCAGCTATTTGGGATATTATCTAACATTACTAGCAAATAGCTGACTAGGCGTTATTCCATATTTGGGACATGAATAAAGCATAGGGCAGCTATTTGGGGATACTTATCTAACATTACGAACAAATAGCTGCATTATGCCTTATTCCATCTTATGGAAAATGAATAAAGCCATAGGGACAGCTATTTGTGGATGACTTATCTAACATTAGTATCAATAGCTGCATTATGCTTTATTCTATATTATGGGACATATGGCATAGGGCAGTATTTGTGCGATACTTAATACTAAAATTACTATCAAATAATGCATTAAAAAGCCCCTGGAGAGGATAGAGTACAGCAGGGTTCTTCAAGATGGAGTGAGCCCATTATTGAAGGTACTTACAAAGCTATTTAACAGATGCCTCCCAGAGGGAAGAGTCCCCAGCAAATGGAAGAATGCATTGTAGTTATTCGCCATAAGAAAGGAGATACATATGAATCAAAAACTACAGGCCAATGAGTCTCTACCTGGAATGTCAAGGTATCTCACAGGTATGCTGAAAAGAATGCTGAACACTCTGAACAACACCAACCAAGAGCCAAGCTGGTTTTAGACCATGGATTTTCTACCACTGATCACATACATGTGTTAGCCAGCACAGAGAAAGCCAATGCGTATAAGATCCCACTCAGCGTTGCTCTTTGTTGACTATGAGAAGGCGTTTGACTCTGTTGAATTCAAACCACTCTTCACAGCATTTGAAAACCAAGGAGTTGTCCCAGCCTACATCAATCTTAGGACCTTTACAGTGTGCCTCATTCACCTGCTCACAAGGCCAGTGACAAGATCAGCTAGAGAGGAGGAACAAGGACAGGGAGACAACATTTCACCCAAAATCTTCACCTCATGCCTTCCAAGAATGCCATATAAAAGGAGATTAACTGCGGAAGGAAGAGGACTCAACATTGATGGTGAAAATTCTCTCTCACCTGATCTTGCGGCAAAACGATATATCCTGATTGCCAAGTCACAGAGGATGGAAAGCATGCTAAATGACATCCACAGCACCAGCAAACTGTCGAATCATGCATGCATGTGGGAAAACCCCCCAAAGTTGATGTTATGATCAACACCAGGAAAATACAAGATAACTGATAGACGGGAAAGTCATGAAGAGGTCAAACAAGCTACATCTTCCTTGGGAAGACAGTGATGCATGATGTGACTTACTGCCTGAGATCGAAGGAGAATTAGACTAGGCTGGGGGCATTTGACAAAAGTGGACAAACATCCATGAAAAATAAGAAGTATGAGCTAAAGAGAACGGTGTTCCACAATGTACATTCTCCGGTTATGACATATGGCAGTGAAACGTGGGCTTTGAATAACACCGCGATGGAGATGGTTGCAGTTGCACAGAGGAGATGGAGCGAATCATGCTTGGCATCAGACTCCAGATAAAAAGAGAACTGCTGGATCGAGCACAGACAGGAGTTACTGATATTATCAACGCATTAGGCGAGGGCCAAACATAGATGGGCAGGCAATGTTGCTAGATGCAGGATAACAGGTGGACCACCAGAGTTGACCCAGAGTGGACTCCAGGATGCTACCAGTGGCAAGCAAGGACGTCCAACAAAAACAGATGGAGAGATGAAATGACAAAACAACTTGGTCCAATTGGACAAGAATGGCAAAGATAGAGATTGTGGAAGCCATTCTAAGGAGGGGTTCCTCCATCGTGGGTGATCAAAGCCCTGGATAATGGATATAGAGCTGCATATGTTTATTCCATATTATGGGACTATGGAATAAGCATAAGGCAGCTATTTGTGGATACTTATCTAACATTACTAGAAATACGAATATGCTTAATTTCATATATGGGACCATGGAATTAAAGCATAGGCAGTATTTGTGGATACTTATCTAATTTACTTCAAATAGCCGAAATTGTGCTTTATTCTATATTATGGGACAATGGAATAAAGCATAGGGCAGCTATTGGTGGATACTTATCTAAATTATCAACAAAAAGCTGCATTATGCTTTTTCCATATTCGGGACATGGAATAAAGCATTAAGGCACATTTTGTGGATACTTATCTAACATTACTATCAAATAGCTGCTAATGCTTTATTATCGAATTATGGGCTGCTATATCAGGGTATAGACATTTTCAAATCCAAGTTTACATTGACCTTGGAAAGCGTCCCCGAGTCATAACACACGCAAATGTTGGGTGCAGCACTTACGCTTATTGCCTTTGCGTAATGCGCGTCATTATAAAGTGCTTGTGAATACACGCGGGCGTATGCCAACACTCGTGTGCGCTGTATTTTGTTAACCTTTTCTGATGTTTATTTTGAAAATAGGTCTATCGCCCTATACTATGTGTTTATGGAATCTGTCAAGCTTTCAGAGATGGAGAAACACTACTCTATAACTATGATTGGATACATACCTTTTAAATTCAAACAATCTACGGACTAGGAATGCTTCAACATTTGGGTGTAAGATTTCCGACAGCATACAGGTTAGTATGTTTTTATTTCTTTTAAAAAGTGAAACAATATGATTATGGTTCAACAGAGGAAACCATAATTATCACAATAGGATCTTTCACGGAACGGTAAATTACATTAAAAGGACCTTTGTTTGCCCTTTAGATCATCCACGCCTGTGAAGAATAAAATAAGGATACCGGGTTCACCTGAACATATCTGGTAGATTCTGCCAGGTGATTCTTTTGGTATTCTCTTGAAAACTTGAGTTGGTCTGGAGGACAGATCTGCTAAAGTTTTAAATTGACCTCAGGCCTCCCATGCAAGCCAAAACAATGCTATTCGATTAAAACCACACAAGTGTCACCTGTTTTCGCAATCGCATTTCCTTCTCTATCGGCACAAGTTGACCGCAATAACCTTGACCACTCTTTGCTTGCCCCCCCATACAGGGATCAATACGTAATGGCTGACCATTGCACGAGAGGTGATCCAGCTTTCTCGAACCACACAAGAAGTGTGCAATGAGGATGTTCAGGCTCCACAAAAGCAGTGATTGCTCTTGGTTAACTCACGCTACTTTTGCCGTCAGGGCGAGACTAGCTTTTTTTATGGTGGGCACACATGGGGGGGGGGGGTTGGAGCATATATTATAATTGGTTCGTATATGTAGGCTAGGTTGTTTTCACTGTAAATTGGCGCGTGTGCGAAAATCACTAATATTTCATGGGGAAGATTCCCTACAGGAAGGGGGTGGCAGCTGTACAAGGGGCCCCCTCCTGCCCCACTCGGTACGCACGCCACTGTTTGCCCATGAATAATTCTGAGTTTCAAATTGCGTAGTATTTGGAAAGGTCTTATACATGTTGCAGCACTTCAGACTATGCACAGAACTTCTTTAATAGCAATTAAAGCACATTTTTAAGCTTATGCCCAGTTCTGTTGATAATAATGTCCAGGAAAAAATACACTGTGAATGGTAATGCTCAAGGTACATGCCTCATAAAAGAAGGATTTATTTTAATAGATTTGAGGATCCCTACCCCGATCCTTATTCAATGCCAGCAACGTGCCAATTTGCCTGCCCATTCAAATGATACTCATTGACTGCGGTGAACCCCAAATGAATTGACATGCGTGCTTGATACAGACATGGTGCATTTCCCGCCGGCTACTTCATAGTTGAAAGACGTTGCATAGGTCATTGAATTAATTATCTGAGATCCAATTTAATTATTATTATATAATATGAAGCTTCATCTCTATACTGCGTATTTTTATTACTGTAAACAGTATTCTAAAAAATGCATTGAACAGTATATTTTGATCTGACTGTGCGCTAGTTTTGTTACCTGGTTTATGATAGCTTATTCATACTGATATTACGTGCGTTCCACTATAGCGCTCACGAACGACAAATGATTCAAATATTACTGCGAGAGACGGTGCCCGGCATCTAAGCGGAAGTTGTTTGCAAATTACATCAGGGAAAATGGCGTCCGCACAGAAGACAACAACAACAACACCGCGGTTCGCTACCTTTGACGAGGAGGAATACGAAGAAATCTTGCAAAATAAAAATAGCGATGCCACTCGTCTGTAGCACTAAAAAGCAGTCAACATTCTAAGACTGTATCTTAGCCGAAAAACAACTGTCGCCCGGATTTGAAACCTTGAGTAACGCTGAATGAATGCAGTTATTCGCAAGTTTTATGCGGAGCTCAGAAAGTGTGATGGCAATTACTACAAACCTGCTTCGATGAATATCCGTGCCAGTATTTGCAGATATCTCAGGATAACGGGAAAACTGGAGTAGACATCATTACGGATAGTGAATTTCCTGAAGCAAATATGGCATTCAAAGCTGCCTTGGTCAAGTTGAAGTCCATTGGAAATGCGACAACAGTCCCACCACAGCGACATAGACGAAAACGACCTTGATCGTCTTTACTCGTCGGCAGTCCTCAATGACATCACTCCATACGGATTGCAATGCAAGTTGGTGGAATTAATGCTATACATTTGCCGTAAGGCCGGGAAACTTGCGCCAGTTTATGAGGATCACTTCTCAGTAGGCATTGATTCAGATGGGAGGAATTAGTATACCAACAAGGATGAAATGACCAACAGTTGAAGATGACAACACCAATTCCAGAATGTACGCAACAGGGACTGTGGGATGTCCTGTGGCTTTTTTGAAAATATCTTTCAAAGCTCACCCCAGATTGTTGATGCCTTGTTTCAGACTGCCACGGGCCAAGGTTCCAGAAGATGACGAAACGCCATGGTACAATAACTCGCCTGTCGGCCATGACTCAGCTGGTAAAGATGATAGTATAAACTACAGAACTGGTACTGTCCAAAGTCTACACAAATCACTGCTTGAGGTCTAAATGTATTTCTATCGTGGACCGTAGTGGTTTCACCACGTGATTAGTTGCATTGGATCAGGCCACCAAAAGAGGCTAGTATAACAACATACGTCGGCCGTTGAGTGACTACAAGAAACAAATATGTCAAAGCCATTTCCTCCTCCATGGCCATGGTACCCCTGACACTCTGCCAGAGAGCGATGACCGTCCTACAAATTCGTCAAGACGCCACCCCAAACAAGCAGTCCTGAGCCTATTCTATCAGATTCCCAGTTAGCTCTACTTGAACCCCATATCATGGACATGATGCAAAACCAAACAGATTTGGAACCAGGCAGAAAGTGATGTCTTATGGGAGATAGGCCTATAGGCCTATGTCTTCAGTGAACATGATAGCAAAATATGATGCAGCCCTTGCAAGACACCCTATTTCCCTGAAGCAATTGCAACGTTACCATCACTACAATGTTCAACATTCACAGTAATAGACTTCCGGCCCATTAGAGCAAAAGGCTCAGAAAAAGTTTTGACTGCGTAATTTGTTACAAACATCAACCATTGGGATTTGCATCCTCATGGCACATACAATAGCGTATGGGGAGTTGGCCATTCTATTTTTTAATCTTAGGGTAAAATGGCCAAATAGGTCAAAATTGGCTCAAAAATAGGGAAATCAGTCGAAATGCATGCCTTTTACAAATAATCTATCATACCTGTCCATTTACCTTCAAACGAGTCCATATTTAGTGAATATAATGGAAGTTATCCAATTTTAATTTTTTTGGGTCAAATGGCAAAAAGGTCAAAATTGTTCCAAAATAGTAAATCAGTCGAAATCATTCCTTTCTTAAAATAATCTCTCAACATGTGTCCATTTACCTGCAAGGAGTCATAGTGAATATAATGTGAGTCATTCCAATTTATAATTTTTTTGGGTCAAAATGGCCCAAAAGGTCAAAATTGTCCAAAAATAGGTTAAATGTTAAAAAAAAAAATGCATTCCCTTTTTAAAATCATCCAGCAGAACATGTCCATTTACCTCAAAGGAGTCATATTTAAGTGAATTTATTGGAAGCCTTTCCAATTTATAATGTTTGGGGTCAAAATGGCCAAAAAAAAGATCCAAAATATACAAAATAGTAAATCAATCAATTGCCTCTTTCTCAAGCTGTTTCATCAGAACATGTGTGTGTACATTCCCATAGAACACAAATGAGCGGATTTGGTGCTAAGCCATTTCATTGCATATTCCTGGGGTCACGTTGGCCAAAAAACCTCCAAATTGTCCCCAAATCCATAAATGAGTCAAAAGCCTTCCTTCACCACAAATGGGACCTATTACAGTTTTCTTCCCAAAGAACCTATATTAATTACTGAATAGAGTAGTAGTAATTTCAATAATTACACGTTGTAGGGTCAAATGGTCAAACAAGTTCAAATTTGTCCAAATAATAAATTAGTCATAACACTCTCTTTTCCAAAATAGCGTAATGAACTTAATTCAATTACTTCCCAGGGACAGTGATTAAATTAAATAAAGCTTTTCAATAACACATTTTGGGGTTAAAATTTCCAAAGTAGTAAAAAATGTCAAATATGGTAACACAGTCATATTGCCTCTTTTCTAAAATACTCTCAAGGAATATAATTAGGTGGATTACAGTGCTCGGTATTCCAATTTACCCACTTTGGGGTCACATTGGGCTGAGGATCAAAATGAACTCACGATTGGGGTGGGTCTCACTATTTATGGTCAAATTGTCAGAACATATCAACTTAAACTATGAGTGATAAATGTACGAATGCAGCAATACTTTTCCTTAAGGTTTATTGTTTATCCATTAAATTAACATCCCTCAGTAAATTAGGGTTTGCGCTATTCCAATTCTCACTTTGATGGAAATTTATCACAATGTCAAAATTGTTAATCAGGCATAGTTCTCATCACCAAGTACATTAAAGTGAAATGAAGTTGGCCATTATGCACTTTTCTTGGAGGGAGCAACAGACATCAAAAGTTGTTATAATTGTTATTTAATGCCTCCTTATCACTAAGAACCTTTCTATAAAGCATGATTTTATTATTTTGTTTTTCATTGGATAACTATGGTCCCCCTCTTTCCATTGAGATCAAAATAAGTACCAACATACCAAGTATGGCGTCAGAATGACATCTTCAAGTCCTCGATGTCTGCAAAATGGGTCCCCGAATTGTATTTTTCCACAGAAATCTATAGGCGAAAATCCATTTTTGGCGCTAAAAAAGTTAAGGAAATCGGATTTATTTTCACAGGGTTTTCAGCTCGAAATGATACAAATGGCTACTTTCTATAAACATAGAGTTGTGCATACCACTGTGCATAATCTTTTTTCCAAAAAAGCACCATACTTCCTCGTATCAACCACCCTTACCCTTCTACTTTGACAGCATACCTAACCACTGTGAAGGTACTAGTTTCACATTTTTTCGCTAAAATGACAGATATGATGAGAGAATGATTACCTAAAGCTTTTTATGAACGCTTTTGGGCATTGTAGCGCAGTTGACTATTTATTGTAATTTTGTTATGGTTTAATCAACCAGTCAGAATGATCATTTCGTAAAGAATACACTAAATGGGAAAAACAGTCACTGTTCCAATTTTGGCGGAATATTCAGTTATGGTTTAAATGGTCCAAAATGTCACTTCCTCCTACATGGTTGAGCAAATTAATAAAGGGATCTTGTGCATTAGGCCTTTTTCAGTATTTTAATGCTTAAATCCACCCAGAACAGGACAGCTTGATGGCTAATTTTTAGCTGTTAATATTGATCAAACTCAGATCCAAATTTAAAACAACAGTAAACCAGCCACCCTCAACCATTGTTAGATCACTGTGTATAACACGTAGTACTAAAACCTCGTGAGTAGCCTAGAATAAATTCGCGCGGAATAAATATTATTTTACAATTTCGCAATTGAACCAGATATAGAGGAGAATATCAATTGCATATCAAAATTCAAGTTAATCAAACTACTTTTTACATGTTATGTGTTCCTTTTTTCATCAGAATGCGAAATAAGTTCAAAGAACATTATTATTTGTGATTATTGATTTTATTTTTTATTCTAAGTTCGGTTATCCTAATGTACAGCCCTAAGAAATATATTTTACAATATAAGATGTGTTTTAAAAACTCATTAAAAAAGTAATTTAGCTGATTAATAATGTCCATTTAAACTTAACATCCGAAGTCTAGAAAAATCAACACCCTAGCCCTAACAACTATTTTTAAATTTCAATAGAAATCATTGAATTAGTGGTGTAACTGATTAACAAAATATGGACAAAGTCACATTTTTTTTATCAATTGGTTCCCATTATTAATTGATTTTTGATAATTTGGGGTAAATAAATTTCTTGTCACCTTTCGATTCCAAATCTAATGACTGTCTAGCAGTCTATATACCATGTTTACTTATTTTATCCCTGGGATGTAAACGCATATATTCCTTTGACCTACTGTGCAAAAGAAGACATAATGTAAGAGTAAGACAAATTGATACGTTTCGTTATCTCACCCATTGAATGATTTTGATCAGTTTTTGGATGAATTTTGTCACATTAATTCCATTTGCACCACTCTTTCACCAGATGAAAGGCAAAACACTTATATGACCTACTTTTGAAAAGAGGCATAATAATAATATCTTTGGCCATTTCAACCAAAATCTGTCCCAATAAGCCATTAGCTTCTATCACGTATTATGACCCTTTGGATGTAAGTATGGACCTTTTGGAACAATTTTGACCTTTTTTATTTTTCCTATTTTTTTAAGCATGCTAAATATGAAAAACTAGAATGACAAGCACTAAAGATACTTATGTGACCTTTCCTTGAAATATAACGTCAAATGTTTCCTTGAAAATGTTGTGAAACGAAGGTATTGGACTGAGTTATCCATTTTTGGCCAATTTTACCCCAAATCTATAATCTTAATGCTCTCCATTTTATCCACTTAAATATTGAACTCCTTTGAAGGTGATGCCATGTTCTAATCATTCTTTTAAGAAATGAATGTATTTCGACTGAATTTACCTATTTTTTTGACAATTTTTGACCTTTTTTGGCCAGTTTGAAACCCAAAAGTTATAAATTGGAATGGCTTTCCATATATTAACTTAAATAGGACTCGTTGAGGTAAATGGACATGTTGTGGATAGATATTTTAAGAAAGGAATGCATTTCGACCGATTTACCTATTTTTTGCCATTTTTTGATCTTTTTTGGCCATTTTGACCCCCAAATTTAAAATTGAAAAGGGCTTCCATTTTATCCACTTAAATATAACTCATTTGAAGGTAAATGAACATGTTCTCATCGATTATTTTTTAAGAAAGGATGATTTTGACCTTTTTTGGCCATTGTGACGCCCAAAATTTTATAAATTGGAATGACTTCCATTCTATCCACTTAAAATATGACTCCTTTGAAGGTAAATGGACCGTTCTGATAGATTTATTTGAAGAAGGATTGCCATTTGACTGATTTACCTATTTTTGGACAATTTTTGAACCTTTTTTTGGCCATTTTTTACCCTAGAATAAAAATGTCGCAAGCCAACCACCCCATACGTTGATTACATCCATGGTGGTATAATCCACTAGGTTGGACCTTGTAACAACAACGCCATCAAAAGTCATATTTTGGTCCTTTGGCGCCGTCTATAAGAAAAATTGACATGTACAGAATTTCGGACATTTTTATATTGAAACTTGAACATTTTATTAGCAGTTCTGTTTGAAAATCGAAAACGTTTCCTGAATTTTGGAACTTGAATTCATGTTACTACATTGAACTTTTGAGGAATTTAGAATTTGGAACTATTTCCTGTTGTGGTGTTTTACCATTTTGGAAATTTTGGAGTGTCTGCAACATTGAGAACATTCAACTATGCGAGTAAGTCAGCTTCATATATATAACAATAAGAATATTGGATGGGTTTTTTTTTGGGTGCTATGAGATATACCGCACTCCGTCCATGAAATATCGAACTCGCCTTCGGCTCATTTGATATTTTCATTCTCGTGCAGTATATTCTATATCACCCCAAAGCCATCCAATATTATATAATTCTTATGACAAGATTCCTTCTTATGCGACACAGAGAAGTTTGAGCTTTAACATTCACAGGTATAGTTGCAAAAAAAGCTAATTACCAATGCAATCGTGTAAAAATCTCAAAAAAATTACTAATTGCAGGTACTCTTATTGTTTTTCTGAAGGGTTTCATATAGAAGTCACAAGTATGCAAATGAAGTATTCCCATTTATTCCCGTCACGCGCTACTGCACAATATCACACAGGCATGACAGAATCAATTGCAATATTACCTCATTTGCATACTTGGGACTTCTATATCGAGGGTTAACAAAACAGAAGGACGTAACTCACACTGAAAGAAATATTAAAGAACTTCTTTAATTCTGCTGTTCATAATTAAAAAATTGTTCTTTCTTATATAATTATGTGCTTACCCAGTACCATATATAAGCTTTGAGATGCTTACATTTTGAGTAATTAATAGATTTGATTAGAAGGAAAATATTAAACATCACATTTCTCAAAAGCAGTATTACAGCAGATTATAATATTTTCTTTCAGGCTGAGTTCGTCCTTCGATTGTCAACCCTCGATATGAAACATTGATCACTTGTTCTTTTTACCTGTTCACCCGGAGGTTGACGTCTTCTGGTTCTAGTGGATAGGCACTTGTGCACTGCATAATACTAAACTTGTCGTGGTATTGCTTCACTATTTTATACAACTGTTAGGACAAAAAAAACCACACAAAATAACAAAAATGTTGTTAGTTATTACACATAAAGTTAAAAGTACCATTAAAACATAAATTTTCCATTATAGGCATTATTGCCAAACAACAGGCCTCAAAAATTGGCAAGAGAGTCAGTGGTTAATTACTACTGACAGATTTATGTTTCTACATACAGCAAGTAGATAACGAATTTTGTGATGCACGATTTAGGTTCGTACCAATTTCTACATTAACTTAACATTTTACTCATGGATAAAGTCCCCTATATGACCTTGACACACACCCACCATTGCACTGCACCCCCCTGCACCAGAGATGTAACAGAGGAGTAGTCCCATTTCCTGAAAATCCAAAATTTGAATCAATGGCAGGGCCAAATTTTAGCGTAGCATCTGTGAAGCTCTGGAGAACATATTTTCTTACATGATTTTAGAGCACAGCACCCCTTCTCTAAAATAAATTGGTACTTAAAACTTGGGTTTTTTTATGCAGTTCTACCTTTATCATTAACAAGTTAATCTCAGAATGGAAAAAAAAAAATGCTTTGGTTTTTTTGCATTTCTGTTTTTTTTTTTATTTATGAACAAAAAATCAGGAAATATTACATCTCTAATGCACATGTCAGATTACCACAATAAAACATGTTGTCAGCTGCTGCGAACGCACCTGAAGAAATTACTCAAATTTGTTATAGGTGCATTTTGTGCGATTGCTTTCAACTTAAAACCCCTTGAGCACTACCTGCCTTCAATACAGCAGTTCTGAGTGGGACAATTCCACGGTGATGTCCCACTTTGTAACGTCATGAAGCATTTCCTAGAGATTATTATCGTTAAGTAACTGGACTTTCCTAGAATTATTTTGCTCTAATTAATCAATATGAGCTGCACTAAGCACAAACTCTAAATTATCAATTAGGAATGAGTAAGTGTTGCCAAATTCAACCATGTGTAAACATCCCTGACGTTTCCACAAATGTAACGTCACTCATTTTGTTGTGTTTCTTTACTATAGTAAAGTGTTATCCCTACAAAGTTAGATACTGTGTTGCTGTGGTTACATTATTAAACAGGAACCATGAAGTTTGAGGTTGCTACCTCAGAAAGCTCTTGTAATGAATGTTGTCCAAAAACATGCTTGTTCATTCTCATAACGTCCATGACATTCACTTCTAAAGCTCATATCTTTTTAATCAGTTGGAGTTCCCTAGAAATTTCATGCAGGCCTCAAATTGTGGTGTTACTTTTTCAGTCGGGGCAAAATTAGGGTCCAAACTTTTATAAATGCTTCAAAATGTTGAAAAGCTTGTCATATTGCCTGTCTAGTTATAAGGATTGCAAAAAATGTATTAGAGTTTGTACCATCTATAACCATTGGTTTTGGAGGGTAACAACAGACAACAGTGGACAAAGTGAGGGGGGGTAATTGCCACCCCAAATTCCACAAAAGGGGCAAAAGGTTAAAAAAAAGGTGTGTACTAAAGTGGCAAAAGAATGGGGTCATATGGGAATGCACTCCGCTCCAGCTGTAAAAGCAAGGATGTTGCTCGGCTACAATGCCTCCAAAATCGGATTGCCCGCATAGTTTTTCAGGTTGCCCCGCCATCATTTATCTTCACCTCCGTTAACATAGTTGCATGGTTGCCCCTTGATATATTACAAATCCCAAAATGATCTGTCCCCAATATACCTATCAGAGTGTTTACCAGCAATGCACCACAAAGGGAAGGCCTTCGCTCATCTCAGGATGCCACTCGGCATTGTCCCTATTATGTCTGGAATCAAATCAGAGACGCGTCCCTAAAATGATGTGCCTTTGAGCTGTACTTGACCTAGTAACAGGGAATCCTAGTAACGTATACGTTTGCGCGATTGGCCAATACAACAGAGGTCTATTTGTTTTTTGTTGCGTGCTATGCTCGGCGCAAATACTCACTGCGATCGGCGCAGGGCGACGCGTCTCAAATTTGATTCCAGACATAATAGTTGTAATAAAAGAATTAGCGACAGATCATTTGGAGTGCATGCGCCATCTCTTTGCAACCATATACCTGCCATTATTAAATCATTACCATCAGTTGCAGTCTTCAAACAAAGCTTAAAGTACCAATTTGCAGTTTTGTGGCCGATGTTTCTTTATGTAAGTAATGCGCAGTGATCATATTGTTTGGAATTGCACAATATAAGCACCGTTATTCTTAGGCTTCTAAAAATTAATTATTCATTTCTTGTAGCAGTGGCCTCTGAAAAGTGAGGGAGGGCAGTTTTTATTTTTTTATTTTTTTACAAAATGATACTAAAATATGGTTGTTTTCACTGAAAATTGATATTACCGCTAACTTTTAGCTGCATCAGAAAAAATGGTGCGGCCTTTTTTGTTTTAAGTTTACAAGGAATAGACTCCCTAAGCTCTCTAAAATCACATGAAAATAACTGTGGTTGATAAATAACACAATTAGGCTTATCATCCATCAAAATTTCTGGATAGAAAACATATTAATTAAAGAAAATTGAAAAATAAAGAAGTTTGACCTTATCCCAAATACTGTGGTTTTTTGTTTATATCTTGGGAATGAAATAGATTTATCCCAAAAAGTGAGGAAGCGCTACAAGAATCTAAAAAAAATTATGCGGCTTTAAATACTGAACAGGGTATACATATAAGCACTGTGAACCTTTTGAGCTCCAGCTGCAGAATCACTTGTCTATCAGCATGCACAAGAAATGCTTTAGGAACTTCAACAGCAGAAATGGGGAACAAAGTTGAGAAAGTTTCACTGAAATGATTTCCAGACTCCCCGCGGATGGAAATTACGTCTAAATAAATAACAGACCTGCTTTATTAACCGGGGAAAAAGAGCTCCAAACAATTATTAAAACTTAAATGTATGTAACAGTAAACTCTTGATTACAAGGAGACTTAGCAGGGTTTTCCTTAAAAATTTTTGTGTTGTAAATTATTTGGTTTCCTCACACTAGCGTCGCATTACATCACAAGATTTCACAGACTGGCCAAGAATATAGAATGGGGCGGAGTGATCTCACAAAATTTAGCTTTAATTACCATCAGAATCAGCATCAAATTTTGGGTTGTAACATTAAAGTATGAGGATCTTAATTCACTGCAGGGGACATGGGTCTTACTCTTAAAACATCTCAAAAAGTCAAGGTGTTTATCTTGCTGAGACTGAGAGAAATAGTTGTAAAATCATACCTGGCCAACATTGCTACCTAAATCAAAATACAGGTCACGAAACACTTCATAGAGGCTAACAAACAGTTTGGCTAAGAAGAATGTGGAAAAAATCGCAAGGCAAAATGCGTTTTTGTTTAAATGACATTTTTTGACCCACTTTTTTCCATTTTTTCGGCACGCTTTTGGTGCAACCAAAAACAGATTTTTTAAGATGGGAAGAGGGGTGGTGGGGGTTAAGGTAATTTTAGAAAAAAAAAGTATAAATGTTTGAAGATGCAAACTAATGTAATGTTGACTCAAAAAAAACTTGTTGTGACAAGTATTTCAGAAGACTCTTACGGTTTATTTAAGTTCAATTATTACAAAGACCACTGTCCCAAAATATCACCTATATAGGACCTGATATTTGCGAAAAAAGATTTCATGATGTTTTGACTTATTTGGAATGTTCTTTTTCATAAAATCGCTTCATTTAAACAGAGTTTGTTGCATGCGAGTAGTAAAACTGATGTAGTTACTGGGTATTTATGAAAATCTGTTTCGCACAAAATTCAGGTCCTATATGGGAGGTTATATTTTGCCCCTAATACCAGATTTTGTTGCCAGGTTTTCCATTCAAAGATTTGATGTTGTGACTTGTGCAATGCTTCTCTTTCAAGTCTCCGAAGTGCAGTGGTCTATGGATTGTCTGTTTGAGATCAAGGAAGCCAATTTCATGAGTGCAGTAAAACCTGTGGGAATTAGCATTCAAACATGTTTTCAGGAGTGGTTCATCACAAACAAGAACGAGCATCCATGCGTTCACACTATTTTATCCTCCGAGGGCAGCAGCACTGATGCATCGCATTGGATGCGATCGTGTTGATTGGTATGAACCACCTGTTGTAACATGTTGAATCCCTTCAAAAACGAAAATCCTTATATTGAAAACTTATATCATATATAAAGGAACTTAAAAGTTCTCACTTAACACTAAAATGTTCCCAGTGAGATGGCAACAATCTTCCCAGTACATAAGGGTGAGCTGTCAAAAAAAACTTGACACTGGTTGTGTCCGCCATTTTGAATTTTTAAATAAATACTATATAAACATATGTGGAATCTGCGGACCTTATTTTATGATCTGTAATTTGCTGCAAAGATCATTCCAATCCGGGTTAAGTATTAGACCGAGCTACTGTCTTTCGAATCAAGAAAGATCTGCGTGAAATAAAATAGCCTGATGTCTTCTGACAAAGATTTCTTCGTGAACGTCTTTCATTTCAATGCGAATCTGTGGACAGAGCAGAGCAAACAAACTACTTGATTCAAACGACTCTGTAGCTCGGTCTATACCTAACCGAGTGGAATGATCTTTGCAGCAATTAAAAGATAATTGACCAAGCTTTCAGATGAAACCAAATATGTTACATAATATACTTAAAAATTCAAAATGGCAGACACAATAAGGGTCAAGTTTTTTTTTGACTCCACCATGTATTTGAGCAAAATCTAAAGCAAAACGATTAGATTGGTTAGTTGCTGGTGCAAATTTGCACCTGGTGTGTTTGCGCGTACTCCAGTTCTAACGGACGAACAGCACGTCCGACTTATGCGTACCGTGTAAACGCACTTGCGCCGGTTTGTAACACGTAATTTGCAAATCAACTGGGGGTTGATAATGAACCAACAATGGTTCGGTACAAGGAAATAGGGCGAGTTGTTGAATCATGGTTCAAAAATCAACTTCATGAATCAGAAAGTTGTCTAAAGGACACTATCAGTGATTTGAAAAATATTTGAAATTGCAGGAATAGCTTCAAAGTGAAGGATAAGTCTGTAGAATTCTCATAAGTTCACTTTTACAGCGTAGAATAACAGAAAAGAAGAAAAACGGCAGTGTTCAAGATAAGATTATCCATTCAATTAAGTGTTGTAGTAAGTGTACGTACCGGACAGTAACGACTAAAATCTCTGTTATCTGTCCTTATTAGGTTGCTTCTGGGTCTGATCATTTGCAGAGTAGTATAGGATACCTGTTACTTGTTTACGTACATGCAAAAATCGGTTTTTGTTGATTTTTTCGATTTGCTGATTAGCAAATCATGATAGTGTCTTTAGTTTGGATTCATGAATACTGCATCATGTTCATGCTGGTCTGAAAAGTTCCAAATTTCAAATAAGAGGGCAGTAAAAATTGACATAATGAAAAGGACCCTTACTGAAATCACTTCCATGAGTTTTTTGGATGTTTACATTCTGTAAAAACAGTAACAACAGGAAGAGTTCCGGGGGAGGTTGCAGTTTGTGGCAATTTCTGGAACAGAAAAGCAAGGTGTTCACATCCCTGACCCACATCAAGCATGTTTTGTGACACAATTCAAAAGCATTCAGACTGGGATTCAGGCATTGTACTTTAGGCTTGTAGTAAGATATTGATCTGGAAAGTGAAACTAACTTCTGGATTTACAGGATTTATACTGAACGGTTAAGACTTTTCGTAAGTCCCGCTAAAAATTGATAAGTAAACAACTACAGTTGACACTTTTAATTATCACGTTATTGATATTGTTTATTCGTTACACCAAAGTGTTCTACGTGTTTAATATAGTTGAGATTTTCAATTCAGCGTTACATTGTTTTAAAAGTTATTCTATTCTTGTTATTTCTATTACAAGTTGATATTTTAAGGTTTTCTATTATTCAATGTTCCATTGTTAAAAAGCTAATTCTAATTAGGTACTTCGAAAGTTTATACAAATTCGTTGTTAGATTACCAATATATACTTGTTTTCATATTGTATCCTTGAATTAAGAAAATGCCTTTACGATCAAACAAAGCGCATGCCAAGTTGGCTGCAAAAAAGAATAATGAAAAAGTAAAAGCCGCGACAAAGGAAGAATGTAGCAATGCACCAATAATAATAATGGATAGTGGTGATGAGCCGAACTCTGATGAAATTCAACCTCCACTGCAATATGTGTTAGTTAATCAAGTGTCTGGGAATTTTAATCAAGGTGATTTCAATTCAGTGATGAATCTAGAGGTAGACAATGCCCTTGCAATGCATTAGTGATGCTATGTCGTATTCCTACAATAACCCAGCAATTAAACCCTCAACATTTGGATCAAATTTTGAAAGATGGTGATTCCTTGTACAGAATTATATCCCAAAAATTACGTGCCACTGGTGAACTTCACACATCTAGTTATATTGACAATAATCAGTTACCAAGAGAATGTGTACTTTCAGATAATTCTAAATTCAATATTGACTATGAACCCTTAAAGGGACATTTCGTGATCCACAGCCTCGTCCCCCTGACTTACCTCAAAAAAGCCGAGATTTGTATATCATCTGAACTGTTTACATTAGTAATCCATGTGTACATACATACATACATACATAGATTTGTAAAGCGCCTATTCATAAAGCTCTAGGCGCTATGAACATACAACTACCAAAGGCAGGTAAAAAAGGGGGAAAGGTATTACCAAGCCAAAGAAACAGAAAAAAAAAAAAAAAAAAAAAATCCCAAAAATTACGTGCCACTGGTGAACTTCACACATCTAGTTATATTGACAATAATCAGTTACCAAGAGAATGTGTACTTTCAGATAATTCTAAATTCAATATTGACTATGAACCCTTAAAGGGGCATTTCGTGATCCACAGCCTCGTCCCCCTGACTTACCTCAAAAAAGCTGAGATTTGTATATCATCTGAACTGTTTACATTAGTAATCCATGTGTACCAAATCATACCTGCAAATTTGGTCATATCTGTAAGAAATTCGCAATTTTGTATTTTTTGTCTGTAAACGGACAGAAATTATAGCACAGTGGCCTATGGGACCGTGGGAGACGAGCATTTGCTAACAACACAAAACCGCAAAGTCGGGATCACCTAAAAAGTTGTAAATAAACTTTTCTCAAGGATATCTAGTGAAAAATGAATAAAACAGCAGGTGCTGGAATCACGAAATGCACCTTTAAGATACAGAAAACTTGAAGATAACACCAAAAAAAAAAAAAAAAAAAAAAATTCCAAATACGTGGGCCGTATGTTGTAAAGGCATTGTCGCCAATAGATCTCCTTGTGAAAGGGATTTTTAGTCTTGTAGTATCAGCAGCAGACCGAAGTTTGCAAATGGAGCTGGGAGTAGTATACTTGTGATACCTGCAAATTTGGTCATATCTGTAAGAAATTTTGTATTTTCTGTCTGTAAACGGACAGAAATTATAGCACAGTGGCCTATGGGACCGTGGGAGACGAGCATTTGCTAACAACACAAAACCGCAAAGTCGGGATCACCTAAAAAGTTGTAAATAAACTTTTCTCAAGGATATCTAGTGAAAAATGAATAAAACAGCAGGTGCTGGAATCACGAAATGCACCTTTAAGATACAGAAAACTTGAAGATAACACCAATAACTTAGAGCCACTTGATGTTGAATTACAAGCAGCATTTACTGTGTCAGATTCAAATATATTGATATTTGGTACGTTATATGATGGCAGTTTATAAAGATTGTTCAACTGGTCAATACATTGTTTTTGATTCTCATTCTCGAAATGAATTGGGCCTTCTCTCAGAAACTGGCATTGGAAATTCTGTGGCATTGTTTTTTGAAGACATTCCAAACTTGTATATTTATCTCAAAGTGTTATGTTACCAATTACATGTAGCAGATCTTATATTCGGTATTCAGCTAATTCATATCACAATGCAAAATGAGCCTAGATCTTTCTCATCTACAACAAATAATGGAAATACATGTAACAGTGCATTTTCGACTACCACCAGACGTCATATCCCATTAAAGAGAGCAAAAACCGTGTGGAAATTGGATATTGCAAACTTTTTTGGTGAAAAAACACACTTTCTCCTATTCTACACTGTGTACTATGGAAATTGACAGTTGTGCTGACATGTGAATTTTATAACGTCAGCCTGACGTAATTCTAGGCACGTTGGTACTCGTTTTGGTAGCAATGGAAAGAAGATGACCATAGCTATGCATTGGTACCAAGTGTCTGTGGTATTCCTGTGTTGTACTAGGCCTGTTGGTACTTTTCCGTCCAGGATTTTCTCAATTGTTAAATCCTATGCACGAAAGTGTCATTTTTTAATTCGTCATCAAATTTAATAATGGACTTCATTTCAGGGAGAAGATTAACTATTGTGTGATTTCTTTTTCCACATTACATGTGTAACATTGCAGTGAACATTTTACATTTTTGTAACAGGTTAAGGAGCCTTAACTTTTCCAGAAAAGTGTACCTTTGTCAGGGGGGACTTATTTATTTGGAACTGTTTACAATAGCAATGGTCTGTGAGCTGATGACAACATGCTTTTCAAGTTTGGTAAATGCTGGCAGTAATGTCAGCATCCTTGTTGCCACAAACTGCCACCTCCCCCCTGGAACTCCTCCTGTTTTTACAGAATGTAAACATCCAAATTGTTTTCAAACTCGTGGAAGTGATTCAGTAAGGGTCCTTTTCATTATGTCAATTTTTTTCCTGCCATTATGTCCCTTTAAGTGCCGATTCAATTTTTTTCTGCGGGCCTTTCTAACTCTAATACAAATTTATACCAATGCGATGGATATTTTCTGGTTGTATATTACCCCATGTGTTTTGAATGTGAAAAATTCAAATTTGAAGGGCCCTTTTCATTTTTAGAAAAATGCTAATACAAACATTTTTTTTAAAAAAAAAATTATTGCATTTTAGGCCACTTTTTTTCATTTTGTGGAAAATTTTCAAAAAAAAATTCAAGTGAGAAAAAACCTAAAAAAAGACACTAAAAGACCAATTTTACAAACAAATGACTCAGTCTTATGAGACAAACTTGTTTTTTTCTTGGACACTAAATCAGAGATGTACAAAGGAGTAGTCCATTTCTTGAAAATCCAAAATTTTGACTGATGGGAAAGGCCAAATAGCGTATCACCAGTGAACCTCCGGGGAACGTATTTTCTATGTGATTTTAAGGTAGAAGGACCCCCTTCACTAAAATTAAAATGATACTTAAAAACATTCATTTTTATTTGCAGTTTACCTTTGCAGAAACACTTTATCTCAGAAAATTGGAAAAAAATGACATTTACATTTCTGGAATTTTTTTATTATGGCATAAAAATTGGAAACTTACGGAAAAAGCTTACATCTCTGTAAAGTGATGCTGTATTTGGCATCATGGAAGCCATCTGACGCCAAAAGTAGGGGGGAAACAGAGATGCGGTTCAAAAGTGACAAGCCATGTCACTTAAAAGGACGGTAAGGTACCTACGCATTAAAGGAGAAACCCGTACAACGAATCAATTAT
Organism: Ophioderma brevispina; assembly: GCA_023653785.1. Lineage (NCBI taxonomy): Eukaryota > Metazoa > Echinodermata > Ophiuroidea > Amphilepidida > Ophiodermatidae > Ophioderma > Ophioderma brevispina. The sequence continues at coordinate 29,365 of JAMKCH010034924.1, forward strand.
ACAATATAACTATATAAAAATGATTATGACCACATATCGAGTGGTTCATCGAAAAAACGGAAGTTCGTTAAACCATACAAGGAATTAAACATCTAGTGACCATGCGCTATTAAAATTCGCGCTATTGAAAACGTGTTATCCGATACGGTCGGCACGTTGCGTCAACATGCCATAGGAAATGGAGCACATCATAAAAGCGTCACGTGAGCAGGGTGTATGATGCTACTGTGCCGGCCGTATCGCATTTTTTTTTTAAAAAAAAAAAAAAAAAAACCCCCAATATCCCCATATACACTACGGAATGTCAAAAGGCATGTCAGACAAAATGTTTTTAATTCTTTTTTATGGTTAGATAATTACGTTTTCCATGAAACCACTCGATATGTGTTCAATAATTATTTTATAGCGTATATTGTACAAGTTATTCTTAGTACGGTTTTCCTTTAAATAACTCGACACAAGCAACTGGCTAAAAGCCTTCTGAAAGCCCAGATTTCATGAAAAAAGGAGCTGAACAAATTCTTTCCTTTGGAAAGTTTTTTACCATGGTGTTATGAACGTCTCGTGTACGCCTAAGTTCAGAATACCTTTCAAACACAATAAATGAGCCTGTTGCACAAGTGATCTGAATTATAATAAACCGTTTTCATGATCTTTACTTGATTTGGTTCAAGAATTTGGTATTGCCAAAACATTACATAAATCAAAATTACACAATGTACACACAAATTTAT
>JAMKCH010034925.1:0-26236 GCA_023653785.1 Ophioderma brevispina
CTTACCGAGAACGTTCGAGGGTGTATTGGCCAACATACACAAAAATGCAAAACTTTGTTTTGATCTTGCCCGCTATCATAATCCCTATAGAAAACGGCATGTACAAAACCGGCCCATGGAAACATGACCTTTGGCCCATTTGGCCTGAAATCAAAAACGTAACTGCTTGGCATATTTTGTAACACCATTTTAATTTTTTTTGTGTTTTTTTTTTTTAATTTCTTTATTCCTACTTTCAGCCTGCTGTGACAGATGTACCATTTCAAAACATACTCAATCTTGGATTACTTGACAATTGATTGATGATAAAAATAAACCCCTGATCACTATGATAGACCATGGAAACTATGTTTTCTAGAGTGTACTTTTGAGTTATCCACCTAAATTTTCTTCCACAGCTATGGATCATTAAGTGAATTAGTTTAAATTGTTGTTAAACAGTGGCGTAACGGGCCTACCCGCTCTGAGGGGGCCAATTCCCAGTTTGGGGAAATTTCCCTCTCAGGGGGGTCAAAGGCCAATTTTTCCCGTCAGAGGCTAAAAAACGGCTGATTTAGCATGATTTTATGCCATTTTTTCCTCGGCCAAAGTCGTCAGGAGGGCACCTGCCCCCCCCCCCCCCCGCGCGTTACGGCCACTGGTTTAAAACAGTACCTTCATCTCTGGATATGTTTAGCTGGTAGGCCTATACATCTAACATAATGTGGTTTCTTTTATGGGAACACTGCTAAGCTAAATGCTTGGGCTGATGTAAAGCTAACTTGTTAAAGAAACCACTCCCAATTCTCATGGAGTGTTCAAGGTTTCCTGTCTGTGGTCATCTGGCAATTAAAGGGCATTCTATGAAACTGATTGGGTCCAAAGGTCACAAACACTGTTACTCTTAATGGCTTCTCTGAAAATTAATAACGCCTTTTGGCCTTTTTAACTCACTACAAATCCGATGTAACTCGCCTGAAGTATTGCCTCCCAGCTCCAGTCACATTGTTGCTAGTTTCTTGACCTTTTAACCCTCTCATCTTAATGGCCTCTATTCATCTTCTGAATCAATGGCTCCTACCATCTAGCACCATGTACCTTTGGCCATATGGTTACAGGTTGAACTCATGCTTAAGCTCAATAATCCACAGTGGGTATAAGAGAAGATAGTAATTGTTGTTTTATGATAAGATTCTTGAGCTATCCTGCCACATGCTTGAAGTCCCAAAGGCAGAGGTGCTGCACAAACAACTTATTTAATTTCAGGCCAATTGCCAATAGGCCAATGGGCCAGGCCAAGTTTTGTCCATGCCCATAGAGAACCGTGCTTTGAGTTTCTGTCATGCACACAGAAAATACTAATCGATCATCTAACACATAACAAGGCGGTTCTCGAACCACATCTCGCCTGCTTTTGCGCATAGCTGTAAGACCGAGCAACAGACCAGATTGCAATTGTATGAATACAGGGTGTTCCCAAAAACGTTGTGCAGCAGATACAATGGAGGATTGCAGATAATCCCCCTCCCAACCCCCATCCCTCCCACCACCCCACCCCTCCCCAACACCCTGCACACAACCCTGCAACACCCTACCCCTCAGGTCGAAACTCGTGGACCCCTTTCCACCCAGTTACATTATCGTAGCCCTTACGGAACTCCAGATAAATCGTACACAAGCAGTGAACACGGCCGGCGGGCAGACAGACAGAATGACAGACAGACAGATGGACAGACAGACAGACAGAAAAGTGATTACTAAGTCTCTGCCGAACAAAGTTCAGGTGAGTCAAAAACAGCATATTCCGCTTATTCACTTCAGGTGTGATCTAATATATTGGTAAGCATTCCAAATGTGCAAACAACCCAGGTTCAAAAAAAAAATTGGGGGCTCTTCTTTCTGGAAATGTCCTCATGTCTCTTTAAAAGCATCTTTTCAAACACATTTACATAAAAAGTTAACATGTTAGTGTACTTTAAGGTTTTGGATCTGTAACTTCTACACGTTTTCTGCCAGTTTTTTATACTTCTCCATGTTCACTGAATTTGTTCTTCAATCACAAGGGCCCAAAAGTGTACTCGATATTTTTTCATGTGTACTTAAACTTAATGATTACCGTTCTCCTGAATACATAGAGCCGTGAATATTACAGAGCACAAATTCCACATTTCCTGGACATGATTATTTAATTCCCATTAATTATTCTTAACGCTCAACAACTAAACGTAACTCTGATTTACGTCTAATATTTCTAAATAATGAGATTCTACAAGACTTTTTTTTCTCGAGAGTTCTTTTAACACAATGCACACGGCATATTACACGCTGGAGAATGGTACCTACTTCAGAGAATTTAATTCCCTTGAGATCATCTAGAATTTCAGGATCACTGTAACAGGTGTAACATAACCTTAATGGCATCTGTTAATTAGACTGCTTGTGAAGGTGTGCTTACATGTGAAGGCAGTTTTTTTTTATTATTCCCATTGAGTCTGAACCCTCATACTATCTGAGAAAAAGTCTTGTTTGATAAACGCACTTTTAAGAATAGAGTGTAAAATATGTTCAAGACTTATTTAAAATGCATGTTTTTACATTTGTGTCACATGCCACTACTGCATAAAATATGTGACCAGCTCACCACCCCAGGAACATGTCGTCAGATTTAATGTTCTTACAGTTAGTGTATCTGAACAAGATGATCCTTGAACCACAAGTGTCACATGGTTTTAGCGATCACCTTTCCTTCACTCTCTACACAAGTTGAACTCTAATGAATGACCTTTGACCTTGGTATGTGACCTCTAACCCTACCATGACATGCAAGTCTCTACGGTGAACCTACGACATGAGTTTGGTGGCATTTGGAGTAAGTCGCGCTGGTCTGGGTAAACGGCACAGCTGTTTGACCCCATGCAAATCGTCTCCTATTTTTAGAGCAATTTTAAGCAGTGGCGACACAACTTTGACAACTGAAATAAGTAAAGACATGCAAGAGCTATTTCCTCTGCAAAAATTAGAAAAATCCATTGCGGGAATCTTGCCATATAGGCCTACAAAGGTAACGATTTGTATGTTATAGCGCCCTCTATATGTCCATTCTCCATAGAGAGATGTGTTAAACTAGCTTTTAAAGAAAAATCATATTTGCCCGCCATGAAATTTGATAAAATTTACACAGGACGATGTCAGTGATACAAATAATCCAAATCAGTTGTGTGTCGCCATTGATATTTTTTGTTTAATTCTGGTTTTGTCATAATAAATGAGACTTTCAAACAGCTGTGACGACGAAATGGGTTGAAATCAGGCGTAGGTTTATCCTCAAGCATATGCCAACACTTAAATATCACATTCAATTCAATCATGATCAAAGCAAAGTTTGGCTAATGTAAATGGAGCTACCTGCCTGTTATGATGAACCATTTAAGTATTTAAAATTCGATTTAAAATCCTCTCTCCCATGTGGAAGACTTTACCGACATCTTCCCCCAGAGGGGGTGTGCATTTCAAATGAAGTCACTATGAGCTAGTAAAATCTCAATTCCTTTGGCACAGTTCAGTACCTTTCATTCACCAGTGTATTTAGAAAATACACCCCCTGATTTTTGGGTATGATATATGATACCCAGATCACACAAGGTCAGTTCATGTCAATGTATGTACAAGTACAACCCACTGAACTATGTCCTTGGTAGATGAGCATATTGTAACTCATAGTGAGTACTCTATAGACTCTTCCATTTAGAATGCACACTCCCCTGTAGAAGACTTAAAAAGTGAATAATCCACAGATGGGCGGGGCATGGTTTTAATATAGATACCGAAATTCCCATTTGAAATCCGTACCCCATTTAGCATATAAACTGATTAATTCCTGGTGCTCAATACTGTACAGACCTATCAAACTACAATCTTGAGGCAAAAAAGTAATTTTCATGTATTATACACACTTCTCACATGAAAATTTTCAGTCACCCCTATTCTGATCTCAATGTCATTTGACAAAAATAAACTACCCTACAGACCTCGCGAGAAGTCCAGTAACAGGTTCCATGTTTGATGCAATTATATTCCTTTCCAGATCAAACAAGCTCCAAACCCGAGCCAAAAAGGTTCTTTTTACCAACCCCGATAGCGAGTCAATATTTTGATCATCAAAGTAAGGCCACTTGAGACACTGTCTCATTGATTTCCACTCCTGGGACTCTGTCTCCGATAGGGAAGACTGAGCCGAGTAAACACAATTTAACAGCAGTTGCCATGGTAACCTGATTGGTGAAAATGCTAAGGTGCTTTTTTCGTCATTTCGCTATCGAGATATCTCGACAAGGGGGAAAAAGGGAGGGAACAAAGTAGAATGAGCATAATATGGTGCACATTTTGGGGTATTTGTTATCCATAGTCTCGACCCTGGCTTACCATAAAATAGGATTGCGTGCCTAACCTTACTAGTGAATTCAAACGTCCCTGCAAGAAATGACAAATTGTGGCATTTCATCCACTTTATGAACTGGAATAACCAAACAGAGGGCTAGTGGGCACTGTGATATTGCTCATAACACACATGATCATAATCTTGAAATTTGGGAATAAACTTTTTCAAGGCTAACTGTTGAACCCTAAACAAGGAGGGGATGTGTTAGGATGACACAATACACATTTAATATTTTCTTGCTACCATAGACTGTGCTTTTCCATCAAAACTGTAGAAACAGTGACCTATATAGGTAGGGTTGTCCCATTAGACTACACTTGGCCTACTTATGTTCAACAAAACCTCTAACCCGAAACATGTTCTCTTCCAAAAGGACTGGAAGGGGTAAATGAATGGAAGCTAAAGAAGATTGCCCCAAAAAAAATCTTGGGTGGGATTGACCCAGGGCCCCCAGTGCACCAGTCCATGACGCTGTACCCATTGTGTGTTCCGTAGGATGATGTATCCATTCTTTTATGGACTTAGTGCATTTTCTGGAGCCTCCGCTCAATGAGTTTAGTGAGTATTGGTCGAGATAGGGTTCTGGAAAATCCCCAATAGGATGTGCCAGGATCTTCAGGAAACTGTCAACTTGGTCAATGCAATTGCTAAATTATGTGTGTGGTATATTGAGCTATTTTGATAAGGTGCAGTTTGGGTTGCAAGTTGTAGTTTCCAGTGTGTACTATTAACACAACACATATATGTCCATAATCTTCATGTTAACGTACTGTATTGTATCATAGTGCAGGTTTCATCTTATACAACAAACTAACAATAGCAACATTTAATCAAATCACCTGGGCGTTTTGTGCCACGCCAGTGTTGGCCGAGGTCAGGTGATATGCTTTTGGATATCAATTGATTTTCTGTCAGATGCCTGTAATGAGAACGTGAAGCAGACAGTCTTTGTACGAGCCTCAGAGAGCAGCTGACAGTGACAGATCCCACGTGGGAGCAACAAGGGAACGTCATCTAAAGTCACCAAAATCCAGTCCCATTTAGCCAAAATCTGCCTCCGCGCCCCTCTTACGCTCTGGATTTGCCACTAACCCAAGATGCCATCCCATATTATCAACCAAGTTCAGGTACGACATTCTATTACCTCTTACTGCCCATTTTGAAAATGTAACATTATGATTGGTCAGTTTACTGCCCATTATTACGGAATTATCAGTTTTGAGGAGTCCAAGCGGGTGAAAATATCGGATCCAAAACATGATAATAATAAAATGGATGATTTCACCCAACCGCCTATTAATTGGTCTCGGAGAGTTTTAAAAATCGTGGCTCGGACTTAGTCTCACCCTTTTTTTTTGCAACTCATAGCTCAACAACTTAATTGCGAGTAATCAATCCAATTTTATCAATAATGGGTCAAGAAGTATTTCTTACAAAATGAAGCTGTGTTAGGTAATACAAATAAAACATACAGTTGTAGTTTATCATCAATGGGCTTATCATGCGCATAGCCAGGGGCGCGGAGGGAAACTCGCGCACCCCAGGGTTCATGTGCAAAAGCCATGCAAAAGCGGCCTATTTCGGCTCTTAGGAGGTCCTCCGACACCCCGGGGGCTCCCCTCAAAAGTCAGGATGGGATAGCCAGTGCTTTGTAATTGCATCCTCATGACTGAAAACTTATAAATAATGTGCTCGGCTGCCACCACATCCATTATTTAGTTTTTCCAACCTTGGACAAATTCTCGCCAAAAATGATACAGCATCACCTTTTATTTCTTAATTTTTAGGTATCACAAGCTTCTGTTTTGTTGTGTATTATACTGTGGTGGTAAGGCTTGGCCACCATCCCCTGGGTCTATCGTAAGTGGGAATCGCGCCCTCTCCAGTCCAGCGAGATCGCTTCTCGCCTCTAGATCTTGGCGTTGAATCGTGGAGTTGGAAGTGATCACATAATAATTAAAGGTATCTTGATTAATATATGGCGAGGGTCTTCTTACCTTTGAGTCTTTTCCCCCCGAGCTTCAAGCTTTATTGTCACATCACCACTGTGCAACTAGCGATGCCACCCAACACTGCATAATATGCAAAATATGGCAATTCATTAAGAAATACTGTCATTTAAAACTTATTTGTATTTAAGTCAGCTTCTATTATACTGTAATTTTGGGGAAGTTTTTGGTTGATAACATAAAATTATATTACCTCATATATAGATCCCTGTCATTGATGGTTAAAAGTGGAGGCATTAAATCAAACTAGCTTCAAGGATTGAACCACAAACAATGAACTATTCCCTGGAGAGCGGGCATCTCATTCAGACCTATCCCTGGACACTCTTCCCACATAGAGGACTGCCTACAGACTATATATACATCCCGTATTATTAGTGTACATAGTGATGCTGGGTAAGAGATTGAATACAGCGCGAAACCTCACCGGTTCACAAATTTCTGTGTGTGTAGCAGCCGCCATCGCTTTTTTGGAATTTTTGTTTCACATTTACCACACAGTGCTGGAACGAACCCGTACAAACACAACCGAACACAGGCGACAAAATGGCGAAAGCGCAGACACGCTTTGAGTTTGTAGATGACGAAGGTCTTAAAGAAATCATAGACGCAGCTGATAGTGCTAATACCAAAACGCATGTAAAGACTGGCCGTGAAATATTCAGGTTTTTTGACCGCGGGTGACGTCCAACTTCTGCAGGCCGTGGAAAGGTTGCCGAATTCCGGAGTTTCGATGACTTGCTCGGTAAAATTCTACGCATCTTGCCGACAGAAAAATTGCACTTTGTATAGCAAAAAAGTCGATGATGGCGATCCGTTTTGGACTCCAACGTCACTTCCTCAACACTTAAGTTGATATCATAGGTCTTGAAGATTTTGCACATAATTCTTCACGAGTTTTCCAATGTTCCAGCAACCCTGAAACATCAAGGTAGGGTGTTGTAAAGCACAAGAATCCCATTTCGCCAGAAACAATGGCCTTATTTCAAGAGTCACTGGATTGAATGATCCACAAGTCTACAGACAAGGTGTTCCTGGATATAATGCCTGACCTTTTGCAATCGTGGCATGAAGAACTTTAAGAGACAAGACGCGTGAAAGCTTTGAAATTCATTAGGCAATGGGAAAAATGCTACATCACTCTGATAGATAGCTCACAAAGAATAATCGTGGGGAACACACCGAGAAAAGCCAAGGAGGTAATTATGATGCAAACCGGAGGTCCACGTTGCCCTGTTTCGTCTTTCTTTCTATGTGGAAAGCTTCATCAAAATGCCATGGTTTTTGGCAAAAAACCGGGCGTCTGCCTATGGAAAGTACATCCGAGCCAGGCCCGTGGTATTGTAATGTTCTCTCGGGAAGAAATAACCCTCGGAGACAGATGAAATCAATATCATCAAGAGCTGGTACACACTGTTGTCCACAAATTCATTGGCCTACGGGCCTAGCTGACTACCTTGAATCAAGCTGGATTCAAAGATCGCGACATCATGAAGTGTCTGGGCACCACTCAGAAGCAAGCATAAATACTATGCTAGGAACCAGTGAGGCAAAGAAGGAAGAAAGGTGTCAAGCAAAATAGCCTCACCAACCATTAATCCGACATCAGAAGCACCCCTAGCAGAAATTCCTTCACTCGGCTGCTAACAATATTAGTGAGGACATAAGGAACTTGCTTGACATGAGCTGATACTCTGCAAGACATAACAAATTTCTCCTGGCACTGTGAACGGTGCCGGACATCAACACAACAAGCGCCAAATGGCGAAAACAAACCACCGACAGTCAACTGCCAGCCCGGTGTGGTAAAATCGCTACAACAGTCGAAACAGCCAAAAAACCTTTGGTAAATGTTTATGTGTCTTGCGGACTTGTTTTCTGCATCCAAAACAGTGTGGCAATTACAAGCAATTTTGAAGATGTTATTTCTGTCGGACTTTTTAAAAATGTTGGAACTTTTGGAATTTAACTTTTCTGTTCGCGTTTTTGCCGGTTTCATTTGGATTGTTGACTTGGAACACTTGAAGTTGATCCTGGAGAACTATCGGTAAGTTAAAACACAAAATTGTGTTACTTAACCATGGCCTAACCATATTAGGCCATGTTAAAGAAAATATTGGGCTAAGGCTTTTAACCAATCAGATGACAAGAATCTATATATTCGGTATATAAACAAAGATTCACTGCTTTTAATTCGGGGCATGGTTAAACTATAGGCCCTCGGTGATCTCGAAACCATACTAGGCCCCTCGGCTTACGCCTCGGGGAATTCAGGTTTCGAGATCACCTTGGCCTATAGTTTCAACCATGCCCTTCATAGCGTCAATATTTGTATAATATGCCCTCTTCCAATAAATAGCAGGCCCTCGTCGTTAACTACAACCCTGTTATTTTTGATTTTCTTATCAACCAAGCCCCCATATAAATTTACGTGCATACCCCCCCTTGTAAATTTACTACTTATATTTTACACATCTTTGACACACAGGTAGGTAGAGGTTTTCACTTCTGTCAGGTTACCAATCTTGGTGTTTACCTTCATCACGCTAGCATTAGACTCACAGCATCATGCTCCAACTATGAACAGACGCTATATAATCAAAATCACGGCAATGGGGGAAAAACAAATGGACACCTAAATAATCACTCATTACCAATTTAATTACATGGTAACTTTGTTCTAAGTGTATCAGTCACCTTCAATTTCTCTCACCTTCTATTTCGTTCCACATAACCTTCTGGTCCACGGATCGGAACTTCACTCTCACAGGTTAAGTTTAACAAGGCGAACTTGTATTTTCGCGAATGCGTAAATATGTCCCCCGCCGAATTGCGCAAAAAATCATTACCTGCGATAAATTGCATTACAATGTATAAACCCCCCACAAGCGCCCCTCCCCGAACACCCACCCCGCACATCCCCCTCCCCTAGACACCCGCCCCCCCGCACAACCCACCCCTCCCTGAACACTCCACCAACACCCCCTTTGCAGTATCCAATGTACCGGTTCAGCGATACAGCAATTATCATATTTTAATTAGATCAATTGCATCAGAAATGGCCCCTTTAAATTGGCCCATAAGACATTTTGATCAGTGCACTTCAACACAAAAGATGTATGGCCAGTATCTTGCATGTAGTGACGGAATTCTGTATCTCTGATTTACTGTTTCAGTGATACAGTATTTACGCAATATTTAACTAGATCAATTGCATAAAAATCCCCTTTATTTAAACCGTAGCCCACAGCACTTTGCCCCATTACGATTGACACAAAAGATTTATGGCAGAGTAGTCTGTTTACATAGTGAAGGACATTTTGTATTCTATCTAACCTACCGTTGTAGCGATACAGCAATTATGCATATTTAATACGCATTGCCAACCTAAGCCGCATATATCTCACACTGGAAAAATTCAAAGAAGATGCGCACCATGAAGGCTTTTTCATGCAGTGAGGGAAATTTTGCATATCCCATGTAACGTTGTAAAAAGAAGTGATTACGCTGAGTTTTTGCATATTAATTAGCTCATTTGCATACTCAATTTTTTGCCCGAAATATCCCAAAAATCTAATCAGGTCAAAACTCTTCACCCCTTCCTGTCCACCAAGTTACACACATCATTAGCCCCAGAAAACTCCATAACTTGCATGAAATTTCGTAAGAGTTATTCTAATTAAGATACTTTAATTAGCATATTTTACAAACGCCCCAATCTAATCAGGGTCGAGAACTCATTACCCTCCACTTCTTCCCACCAAGTTACTCATCGACCGTTACGGAAGTCGCAGATAAATCACACACAACATGGGTCTTTTTTGTTTTTGTCCCACGGACGACGGACAGACGACGACCGGACCGCTGCTCATTCATAGTCTCCCCCCCGTGCCGAACTCGTTCGGCGGGGACAATAGTACCTTTCATCAAGCGGTGCACTGATTTTCATTTCCTACAGTCCGTGTTACAAATGTGATATAGCGCCCTCTTCGTGAGCGAGTCTCTCCTTGCCCATTCCGCTTTATTTTGTGTATTTGTTTTTATTTTCGGGATACATCTTCCGTAACTTATCCTTGGAACTGATTGTGCAATACAGACTAAGGCGTCGTATGAACATGCATTGCAGTCAAACAAATCTACCGGCTGGGGCATTGTTTTTGTCTGCTGTTGGGTACGTGTCTTGTGGTTAAAGAGGTTAGTTTGAAAGACAGACACTCTTGGCACGAGCAATCAGTAGTAGGTACAGATCTCCCATTATGAATGACCGCACTAATACTTTGATACACAGCCTTGCACACAACTGTCCCTATCTGCGCAAAGACCACTTCGACACGCCGCCCGCGATACTGGTGAGGCGTCTTTGACAGACTACTGTAAGAGGAATATTGCGCTACAAATTCATTTTCGGCGATTTTTGAGCACGTTCTAGCAAAAATAATACGCGCCAAATTACTGCAAAACTTTGTCTCAACAACCGAGAAATGGTGGGGAGACTACCTACATGCATTGCCCTGAATCTTTTAACCAGCACTGTCATTGGCGTTTGGGGGTCCATCCCTCATATAATTTGCTGTGGGGGGTCGCCACCACTCCCGCACAGCCCGTCTGTTTTGCATTCCCATCATATGCCGTACCCATTTATACTCCTGGGTGGAGAGAGGCAAAGCGAGGTAAAGTGTCTTGCCAAGCACACCCACATTGGCGACAGCGGGCTCGAATCCACAACCTCATACCTATTTAGGCGAGCGCTATCCACTGCACCGCATGTGCCCTCACAACATTCGAAAGATTCATTTTGTGTATAAGTCTAGTAAGGGTTGGTTGAAAAATAATGAATGTAAAAAAATACATTGGGTCCTCGACGCATGTGTATGCCTGCCGTCCGCGGTTTTTAATGATAGTCTCGTATGACTTAAAACCTTGGCTTGTGACCTTTGACTGCATCAACAATAAGGGATTCAATGTTGCCGCTATACTCAAGTTTTGTTCCAATTGACTTCAACTTTCAATTTAAGGTCAATTTTCATTTTCAGCCTATATTACACTTGACATGACCTTGCCAAATGATTCGGGATCCCCTGTTGCAGCTACGACTCAAGTTTGGTTTAATCCATCAAAGTAATGCAATATTACAAGCAAATGTTAACCCTTTTTACACAACAACCTACATCAACAACAACAGATATCAACACATGACAAAGTGATCCTATGTGTCTTCCTGCACTTAAGGGTTAGCCACAGCGATTTGCTAATCCGAAAACATCGAAAAAATCACCATAATTCATATTTTTTGTAATTTTGTTACTGCATGGATATTCAAACAATAACCTGCAAGTGGTTGCTAAATCTGTGTATTTATAAAGACAAGGTAGTACGTTTTATCTGAGTTCTTTCAATTTCTATACATGCTACAAAATCCCGACTTGAGATAAAAAAATCCTTTCTCGGTGAATATCGCAGATATTAAGCGTGATATTGTGCACGCATGAATCAATACGTTTTGACCGCAACCACAAACTTTATTGATCTTGTTTTATTCTTGCTAGTGTAACCACTATCAGCTTTTTATTGTAGATTTTGAGACGTCTTCGCTGTGTGTTTATTTGCGGGAGACATAATGACGCAATTTCCTCAAATACTCATTTTTTTCACTATTTTGGGTGGTTTGTTTCTTACATTCAAGCAGTTATATGGCATTTACACACTTTATTCCGATTTATAAGTTAAAACAACTGCTTTCCACATTTTTCTATCTCTCGCAAGTCGCGCTAATCGTTTAAGGCAGGCGCACAAAAACACAGGTAAAATGCTAAAAATTGCAGAATGCGAAAAAATTACATGTGCAAAATTAACACTTTTTTACAGTAGTTGTTATGGAATAGTGCAAGATTGCATGGAGGGATAAAATTCAACAGCAATTTCATACATAAGCGGCCACTCAAATAATGCACAAACATGCCTCCCTGTTCAGTACTAACGTGTTTAAATGGCCGCAGAATGCTTGCGTTTTCCCATAAACTTTGCCTAAGAGATCGCGACTGCAGATGGTTATGCCCTCACTTCCCCAGGTTATTGACCAGAACACACCGCTGAAAATTACCGAGTTAAACCGCTAAGTTGTCTCAATCTCTGTTTGTCACTTTAACTGGCAACAGTCTCTGCCTGAGGGTTTAACACTTAACACATTGGGCCTTTGATTCAAATGGTGACTCACTATACTCAAACCTCAGTGGAACACTGGTCATTAGGTAGCCATCACAATAACTGCTAATCCAAGATAAAGCATATTGCATATTTGAATGCAATTTTTCAGGGTGTTAGCCCGCATTTAAAAAAACGCTTATTTTGGTGAGCCAATGGAGGTCAATTCGAAGAAATGAAGCAAGCAAGATGTTAAGTATATATGTGCCTTGATTCCACACCTATAACCATATTGTATTCATAGTCATACATATTGACATTGCCGTAATGGATCTTTCATGGATTGCGAATGATTATAAGCTCAAATTGTCCAGATATGTTTTTCATAAGGACCACATATATAGTGAAAATAAGTCTGATTTGTAGGGCAAATATCTCGCTAAGGATTTTAGAACTGTACATCATTTTGAAACAAATCAGAGATTGGTTTTTGCAAAATTCTCAGAAAAATAGGGCTTTCTCCTCTTCCTGTTAGCAGATAAAACAGATTCTATGGTTTAAGATTTATTTCTTAGAATTAAAGGTCCATGACCCGATCGCTAATAGCCTCGTCCCCCAGGGCCCCAGATTTTACCTTCACCGGAAGTAGTCCAAAAAAAGTTAAGGGTTCCAGAAGAAGGTACTATTTTCTCATTTACCCTATGAACTCTTAGGGCTAAGGATGTTTGGTTTGGATATTGTGAGCAAAATGTGGCCCCTTTTTGTTTTGGTCGACCCATATTAAGTTTACACAGTACTCTAATGGGATTTGCAAAATCGCATTTTAGCTCTCACATCCAACCGGGTCGAAATATCGGCGTGAAACGTTACAGATGGGTTTTTGGGTGAAGTCTATTCTATCAAGGTGAAAAAAAGTATAGACTTAAATCGGGCATCACCCCTTTAAGGTTAGGATATGGATTAGGATTAGGATTAATTGGTGTAATTATCTGTATGTTTAGGACAGAAATATAGACAGTGGTCCACTCTGTGAGATCCAAACCTTAAGTGCAACGAGAGATATTTGGGCAGCCATATTTGGGTCCCCAGTAGTGAATTTCCTAACATGTAGATAAGACCCCTAATGGCTTTTCCTTACCCGGCTACAAAAATGCCCTGAATTGATTTTGATTTGCAGAATTTTCAAAGTAAAATATAGGCTGAATTACTATTTGCTCCATAATTAGAAATTTCACAATTTTTGTACCAAAGAAATATTGTCCACTTATCCTTTTACAAGGGGATTTTTTTTATATAGAAGCTTTGCATTCGTTCTAAAATCGAATCGTCACATTTAGGGACACTGTTCTGTGAAATCTCTTGTTGCACCTTTTTAAAAGTCATTAAAAAAGCACTATTATAATAACTGAATTGGGGAAAAGCCTTTGGGTCAAGCAATTGTATTCTTATTTATCTGCAATTCTGCATGCTATCAAGAGCTTTTATTCAATGCCCATAGACACGTGCATATGCATAGCATCTTCCGTAAACTGTGCCCATCTTCGTTTTTTGCTATTGATTTGCCATGTTTACTGAACGCGTTAAGTATATTTGATACTGGAATACACTATAATTGATACTCATAATAGAGTGAAGCTCAGATGAGGAGCTCTTTGCACTACTTGACCTGATTTTCTCTCGTATACTAACTAGTAAGAGAAAAATGTACTGAAATAAGTCAATCAAACTGATTTTCTTGTGAAAGTTAGCTTTGATTTATCTAGTTTCAACAACACAAATGGAGACTTGTTCTCAGAATAAGCGCCAGTATGACAAAAATTATGATCTAGTGTGTATAGTGTGACATTTTCCTAATGGGATAACAGAGTGTGTAAATCCAGGGAATGGGGATTATCCATACTTCCCAATTTTTGATGAGAGGGGATGGCCGTTCATGTGTTTTTTTTGACCAAAATAACCTTGTAGTTTACCACTAATAGATTAAAACTGGTAAAGTTTCGGTGCGCTTCAGTTCACGCTCATTTAACAATTTTAGGTTCTATATGCAAATTTTTTCGTACGCTTCGCACACACGTCTAGTAACGATTTGTTAGCACCCCTGTTTCATCATACTTTTCATCAATCCCACCCACCCCCCCATGTCAAAAGAAGTTATGCCACTGATGGGATATACCATATTCACATGCCATCTTTTTTTCATTTAGATTAGCAAACACTGCTTACGTGCAATGACAGGTTGCAACTACAACTGCTTGCAAATGCCAAAATGTAATTCTCTTAACTTCAAACTAAAACTGACCTTATAAAAAAGACCAAAACTTTAGCAATGATTGAATTTGATGGTTTTTTGTCACACAACATTTTAACAAAAAGGGGGGTTTGTTTTTAATGGCATTTAATGGCGTTTCTTGCCAGATCGTTTCTCTTTTTTGTTTGTCTGTTTAACTGGTAATGTAAAAGACAATAGTTTAAGCAAACGACAGTCGATGAATGTTTTTGTCAACCAGAAAGATGTTTTGACACCTTTAAAGGATGTTCTTTGCAAAATTTGGTGAATTTTAAAAAACATTGTATTTTTTTTCTTTCAGGAGTACCAAAATCTCAATAACACCTATCCCTGATTTTTGCCTCACTATTTGTTGCTTTGGTTTGTTGATGGATTACTGTGAAATTTGATAGCAAGAGGTATTACAATAGCATGGATCGCTTATTGCGAAAGGCTGAATCCAATTTCCAATGTTTTCTGGTGTCATTGGCCAGATTCAGCTTATCAAAGTCATTATCGTGATTAAGGGTTGGGGGGGAGGACTGTGTGGGAGCTGCGCTTTGTACAAATATGAAGTACAGCATTGTTAAAATTGCCACTATCAATAGTCACAGTGGCAAAGTGCTTAGCACACTTTTTCCCCACTTTACTCACAACTAGGCGAGTTTCCAGGAACTCTTGTTGAATGTCAACTTCATAAACTTGTTCCCACACCTATATACGAGTCGTTAGGGAAACCATACCCACATTTAGCCACCAAAAGAACACATACGATGCACTTGCATGCATCACAAACAATACTTTTGTACCTTCATATTTAAAATTCCTCAAATCAAATCTTTTCAATATCTGCTTTGTTGGGTTTTTTTCAGTTTTTTTTCCCTTTCCTTTTCTTTTTTTGTTTGTTTTGCTTTCTACTGATTTTGTATGCTTCCTATGTGGGATGACGCATCAGTCTGATTCCCCATGATATTTTCTTTTCACGACGCAATCAGACCGTAGGTTTCAATAAGTAAAAGTAACATTAATTAAACACAAAAAATTAAATGTGAAATAAAATGACCAATCCCTCATGAAAGTATAGAAATTTAGAAAGGTAAATTCACGATTGCCTTAAATCTTGAGAGACCTATTATCGAGTTTGATCACGGAACAGTAGCAATCTTTGTCCCACGGGCGATATGTATTCGTTCAAAATTTATTTGGGTGCTTTGAGATATTGGACACGCAAAAGCTATTGAATACGTATTCGATTGTTTGTGATGAACACCCGTTTATACAATGCGTGTTATTGGACTGCCGGGCTATTTTGGTTAGGAGATGTAATTTCACTTTTATTTTTGTGGTACATTAAAGAGATACACAAAATTGCAACCAGAATCAACTATTAACTCAATTGTGACCGAAAAATCAGCATTCGACCACTATGTCGTGACCACGACGACCTATGTAAGGGTTGTCCCATTAGACTACACTTGGCCTACTCTCCTGTTCAACAAAACCTCTACACGAACACTGTTTTGTTCCTAAAAGGGAAATGGAAAGGGTAAACGTGTAAAGATATAGAAGTCTAAAGAGTTTGCTGTATTGAGGTGGGATTGACCGGGGCCCCCAGTGCACCAGTCCCATGAGCGTACCCATATGTGTGTTCGTAAGCTGACATAATCCCATCTATGGACTTAAGTGCATTTCGAGCCTCCCGCTCATGAGTTTTAGTGTGGGGGAGTATTGTCGTGCTGGGTCTTGAAATCAATCACTAGTAGGAATGTGCCATGATCTTCAGAAACTTGTCTAACGTGGTCATTTGCAATTGCATAAACGTATTGTGGTGTGGTATATTGAGCTATTTTGTAAGGTGCAAGTTTGTTGCAAGTTGTAGTTTCAGTGTGTTACTCTCAACACAACACCAGTTATGTCCCATAATTTTCAGGTTAAGTTACTGTATTGTATCATTAGTGCATGTTTCATCATTATATAAACAAACTATACAATAGCAACATTTCAATCAATCTACTGGGGTTTTTTTGTGCAACGCCAGTGTTGTCCAGAGGATACAGGTGATATGAACTATTTCCTTCTGGTTACATTGGGATTTTCGTCAAGAATGCCTGTAACTGAGAACGTGAAGGCGACATTCTTGTACGGCGAGCCTCAGAGAGCAGCTGACAGTGGACAGATTCCACAGGGAAAACAAGGGAACATCAGCTAAAGTCAACCAAAATCATCCCATTTTTTTAGATAGCCAAACTCCTGCCTCCCGCCCGCTCTTAACTAAGCTCTGGATTTACCCACTAACCCAGATGCCAGTCCCCTTATTATCAACCAAGTTCAGGAAAGACTTCTATTACCTCCTACTGACTGCGCCTTATTGCAAATACAGTATATGATTTGGTCAGTTTAACTGCCCATTATTCTGCATTAATCATGTTTTGAGAGTCGCACGGGTGAAATATTCGGATCAACACATTATAATACTAAAATTGGATGATTTACACCCAATTTAAATTGGTCTCGGATAGTTATTAAAATATTGGGCTCGACTAACGTCTCACCCAATATTTTGCAACTCATGTCTCGACCAAATTAATTTGGGCTTAACATCCAATTTTTACATATGGGTCAGAATGGTATTTTCTTACAAAATGAACTGTGTTAGGTAATAAAATAAAACCTACAGTTTGGAGTTTATCATCAATGGGCTTATCATGCGCTAGGCCGTGGTGGTGCGGAGGGAACTCGGGCACCCCAGGTTCTGTCCAAAAACATCAAAATCAGCCTATTTTCGGCTCTACGGTCCTTCACGCACCCGAGGTCCCCCTCAAAAAGTCAGTCTGGATATGGCAGTGCTTGTAATTGCCAATCCATCTGGCTGGAAAACTTTATAAATAATGTGGTCGGTGCACACAATCCATTATTTTAGTTTTTTCAACCATTGACCCATTCCTTCGCCCAAAATGATACAGATACCATCATCACCTTTATTTCTTAATTTTTATGATATCAAGCTTCCTGTTTGGTGTAATACTGTGGCGGTAAGCTTGGCCACCACTCCCGTGTGTCTATTCGGTAAGTGGAATACTCCCTCCTCCCCCCCTTCCCAGCAGATCGCTCTCTCCTCTAGATCTTGGCAGTTGAATCGTGGAGTTTGAAGTGATCACATTATAATTAAAGGTTCTCTTGATAAATCATATGGCGAGTGTCTCAAGGAAGTTTTGCAATATCCGATGTACCGTTTTTAAAATATAGTGATTTAGCTGATTTTTGGCCATATTAATAGGCTCATTTGCATACTCAATTTGCCCGAAATTGCCAAAATCTAATCAGGTCAATAATTCTTCAGCCCGCTTCCTTCACCAAGGTTACATCATTTACAACCATAAACTCCAGAAAACTTTACACTAATCCCTTGCAGGGAAAATTTTCGTAAGTTATGCTCATTAGATACTTAATTAAGCATATGTTCCGCCCAAATCTAATCAGGCAGGTCGAGAAACTCTTACCGCCACTTCTTTTCCCACAAGTTAATATGCATAGCCCTTACGGAAGTCCAGATAAATCACACACAACATGGGTTAACTTTTGTTTTTTTGTCACGGACGGACGGACGACGGACGGACGGACTGACGCTGTGCTCATGTTCATAGTCCCCCCTTACCGAACTCGTTCGGCGGGACATACGTAGCCTTTCATCAAGCGGTGTCACACTCTTTTCATTCTACAGCCGTGTACACATGTGATATAGCGCCCTCGTCGTGGCGAGCCTCTTGCACATTCCGCCTTTAAATTTTGTGATTTTTTTTTATTTTTTTGTTTAATTTTTCGGATAAACTTCCGTACTTTCCTGGTAACTGATTTGCAATATAGACTAAGGCGCTGTATGAATGCATTGCAGTCAACCAATCTCCCTGGCTGGGGGCATTGTTTTGTTTCTGCTGTTGGGTACGTGTCTTGTGGTTAAAGAACGGGTTCATTTGAAAGACAATCTTGACACAAGCAATCAGTTAGTAGGTACAAGTCTCTCATTATGATGACCGCATATACTTTGATTGACACATGCTGCACAGAATATCCCTATCTGCGCAAAGACGACTTCCGCACCGCCTCTGACATACTGGGTTGAGGCGTCTTTGACAAAGACTACTGTAAAAGTGGAAATTTTTTGCTTTTTTTAAGTTTTTTATTTTTTTCACACACTTCTAGCATCGCCAAATTAAGACACCAAAAATTATTTATTTTATGTGTAAGCAATGTGAGTAGGTGAAAAAGCAAATTTAAAATAGTTAAAATGCCAAATTGCAAGCGCCAAAAAATTACCTGCACGAAAATTGCCACTTTTCAGTCAGTGTTTGTAGGAAACGTGCACGGGGTGAACATGGACTTCGAATCCCTAAATAATATTTCCACCGACTAAAAAATTACCCTAAACACGTTTTGTGTCTGATTTTGCTACACACTAAAGAAGTATTTTTGTTAATTTTTTGCGACCGAAACAAGTAAGCAATGCATTTGTCGTTAATATAACCATGATTATCTGGCTTTGCTTTACAATATTTTTGATCTATGCTTAATTATTAATTACACTACATCACAATTTTAGGTTTAGAAAAACCACCCGTTTTTCCACATTTTGCTGTTTTTGACACCTAATCAATTACGCGGCGTACATCGCCTTTTGAAAAAAGATCCCCTGGTACAACTTGTTCTTGTTCACAAAATCATCATATCCACCTTTGAATACAAGTGGCCACCCGGAAACAGTGCAAGAGTGCATGGAGGGTGAAAATTCAACAGCAATTTATACATATTAGCCGACCACCTCAAATAATGTTACAAGCAACACACACAACCCGTCTACCTGTTCCTAGGTAATCACTGTTGCCAATTACCACAGAATGCCTTGTGTTTTCCTAGAAAACTTTGCTAAAGAATCGCACCTGCAGATGGCTTTGGCCCTCACCAGGTATTGACCAGAACACAACCGCTGAAAATTACATTACCGAGTTACACCTCTAAAAAAAGAGTGTTTCTATTGGAGCTCCTGCATTTTTACCGGGAAATCTCTTACCGGGAAGAGCAAGTAAAAGGTGGATAACGGTCAGTTTCTATTGGGCACTGTTTTCCGTTAAATACTACCCTGGCCTGCTCTCGATCACTCCACATAAAACTTTGCCGCAAAAGGTCGTACACGGAGGTCAACGCAAGCATTGGGGGTTGACTTTTTCAACAAAAATTGGGCGATTTGCGATAGTAGATTTGAATGTCAATTTTGACATTTTTACAGTCAAAATTCAGAGGCAAATGATTGGTTAGATGGGTTAACTGTTCGTGAACGTCAGAGAGGGTTCCGAAGGTACATGTAGTTGTACAGAGGCTAGAAGCGATGTACGTAGATCAAGGAGGCACCCACGCCGAATCCAGCAGGCGGTATAAAGGCCGAATCATATCCTCATCTCTCTAGTCACACTTCCACACGTAGGGCCGATCGTCGATCGTAATCACGCGGTCTTATCAATTTCCGTTTCCGTTCCCTCGCTTGCATGCGCACTTTCGCGGAACGGAGTGGTGTTTCTATTGGGCGTTTACCGTTAAGTGACACCGCTATTTTCCTTCCTCGAGAAGGACATTTGCCGGTTGATTTTAACCGGTAAATAGTGAGGGAGGTCAGTTTCCTATTGAGCACCTTTAATCCCTATACGTCTCTTTTCCGGTAATGGTCCCAATAGAAACACACCTTATGTTGTCTCAATCTCTGTTGTCATAACTGTGGCAACAGTATCTCCTAAGGTTTAACACATAAACAACATGGCTTCGATCAAATGGCGACTACGCACTATACTCAAACCTCAAGTGACCACTGGTCTTAGGTTAACCATCACAATAACCTACTAATCCACGACTAGCTATTGGAACTTATTTGATGTGTTAACCCTACATAAATGCTGAGTTTGGAAAAACGAGCCAATGGAGGTCAATTCAAAGAGCGAGCAAGCAAGATGTGAGTGATTATGTGCTTGATTCCACACCTATAACCAATTGTATTCATAAGTTCATACATGATTGAACCTTGCAGTAATGGATATCTTTCATGGATTCGAATGATTATAAGCTACAAAATTGTCCAGATATGTTTCATAAGGACATGGTACAGTAAAATAATGGTCCTGAATTAGCTGGGCCAGTATCGCTGCTATGATTTTTAAACTGTACATCATTTTGAAAACAAAATCAGAGATTTTTTTTGCAAAATTCTCAGAAGATTAATGTCTCCTCTTCAAGTTATCATGATAACCTATTTTATGGTGTAAGATTTACAGTACTTCAGAATTAGAGTTAAAAGGTTGGGGATAATGGTCTAGGTTAGGATTCGATTGTGTAATTTCTGCTGATTTGATTGTCAGCTTAATCCTTTAATAAAGAAAGGTTACATTAGTACAAAAATCAGAATATCACTTTTAGGACACCTGTTATGTGAAATATCTTGTTACACCTTTTAAAATTCGTAAGGCCTATTATATAAACTGAATTGGGAAATAAGCTTTGGTCAACAATTGTATTCTATTTATCTGCAGGTTTCAAGAGTTTATCTTCAATGCAAATGTCACGCCACATCACGGTATATGCATAAGCATCTTCCTTACAAACAACTGGGTGCCATCTTCGTTTTTGCTATGATTTGAGATTTGCCATGGTATGAGACCGTTAGTAAATTGATACTGAAAACATAATATGATACCATCAGAATAAGAGTGAGCTCAGATGAGGAGCTCTTTGCACTACTTGACCTGATTTTCTCTTGTATACTAGTAGAGAAACAATGTACTGAAATAAGTCACTGCAACTTTTTATCGGATCTGGTGAAGTTAGCTTTTGAATAAAGTTTTTGACAACACAGATGGAGACATTGTTTCTCAGAATACGCAGTATGACAAAAATATGAGCTGTGTGTAATGTGACATTTCTAAATGGATCAGAGGGTGTATCCTGGGGATGGGGTATACATACTTCCATATTTTTGATGAGAGGGGATGGCGTTTCATGTGTTTTTGACCAACGACCTTGTATTTCACCATAATAGATTAAAATGGTAATTCTGCTCACTTCAACCTCATTTAACAATTTTAGTTCTATATGGCAAAATTTTTTTTCGTACGCTTCGCAACCCGTGCGAGTAACAGATCTTGTTAGCCCACCCTGTTTCCATTCATAAATTTTCAATCATCCGATCCCCCCCCCCCCCCCCCCCCCCGTCAAAGAGAATTATGCCACTGATTGGGTTAACCATAATTCCAATGCCATCTTTTATTTTCATTTAGAGCAAACACTGCTTACGTGCATGACAGTTGCAACTTCAAACTGCTTTGCAAATTCCAAAATGTAATGATCTTACTCAAACTAACTGACATAAAAAGACCAAAGTTAAGCATGATGAATTTGATGGATTTTTTGTCACACCGATGGTGTTTTTAATGCATTTAATGATTTTCATTTGCCAGATCTTTTCTCTCTTTTTTGTCTGTTTACTGGTAATGTAAAAAGACAATGTTAAGTCAACGCGAGTGTCAGATGATTTTTTGTCAACCAAGAAATAGTTTTTTGACACCTGTAAAGGAATGTTCTTGCAAATTTGTGAAGAAACAGGGATTTTTTTTCAGGAGTGAAATCTTCAATACTACATAACCCTGATTTTGCCTCCTATTTGTTGCTTTCATTTGTTGATGGATTACTGTGAAATTTGATAGCAATTTACAATAGCAAGTGGATCTGCTTATTGCGAAGAGGCTGAATCCAATTTCCAATGTTTCTGGTTTCATTGCCAGATGCCGCTTATCAAAGTCATATTATCGGGATGTAGGGTTGGGGAGGACAGGTTGGGGATCGCGCTTTGTACAAATATGAAGTACAGCATTTTAACAATTGGCAACATCAAATAGTCTGTCACAGTGCAAATGTAATTACACAATCTTTTCCCCAATTTTACTCACAACTAGGCGATTTTCCAGATTGTTGAATGCCAGCTTCCAAAACTTGTCCTACACCTATATAGAGAGCTCCTTTAGGAAACATACCCACATTTCGCCACCAAAGAACACATACGATGCACTTGCATGCAGGCACACACATACTTTTTGTACACTTCATATTTAAAATTCTCAAATCAAAACTTTCAATATTCTGCTTTGTTTGTTTTTTTTTTCTGTTTTTTCCCCCCCCCCCTTTTTTTTTTTTTTTGCTTTCTGATTTTTGTTATGCTTACTAGGTGGACGACCCAATCACAGTCTGATTTCCCCATGATATTTTCTCCCTCATGCTGAAACTTACCACCAAAAATGTCCGATTACAAACTTTGAGTTGAATCGGTCCCCCGGAGGCAGTGGCGTATCTTGGTGGAGACTTTCGGGACGCTCGCCCCCGGGAGTTCATGCCAAAACATGCAAAATCAGCCTATTTTCGACTATTAAGAGTCCTTCCACCCCCTGAGACCCCCTCAATAAGCAAGGTCTGGATACGCTGGGTGGGAGGGGCCACTTGTATTCCAAGGTGGATAATCTCTGGATATCATGCTCGTGTACAAAAACACGTAATTAGGGTCGATTTTTTTAGATGAGGCGATGTACGCCCATACATTGTTTAGGGTATCAAAATATTCAAAAATACAAAATTAGGGTACGCATTAAAAGTAATAGATTTAAATTTTAAACTTATTAGGCCCTAGTTATTTTAAGGGTTTTTTTCAAAGGTTTCCTCTTATATAGACTTCCTTTGGAATTTAAAGAATGTACATCAAAACATTGTGAGCAAATTGATACTTTTACCCATAAGAGTGACATATAATACACAAAAAACTTTAATTAAACCATGTGTTAATATTTCCTTTATTAGGGAAGGGTACAATAAGAGAATATATAGCCTGTTCAGAGGTTGTATTTGGGCGAAGCACCTTTAAGAGAAAGGGAAAATATGTACATTCTTTCATTGGTGTTGAGTGAGCATATTCTCTCATTCAGAAATTAATATGCAGCAATTGGCATCAAATGTCATTTCACGTGCATGTCAGTCATTTTTCAGAAAACCTACAAAAAAGTTCCACAAAAGCACTTGTTAGTCCCGCTTTACTACATAACATACACTCTCTCTCTCTCACTCTTTCTGATCCAGTACAGGAAACTGATAAATTATGCAAACATCAAACCCAGGTTGCCAATATTACTTTCTCAATATTTCCATCATTATCTTGGGAAAATTCAAGGACTTGGAACTGAAATAGAAAATTACTCATTTTAACAATTTTCCCACAAAAAAATAGCTCTGAACTGGGGGGAAAACTGAAGAAAAAAAACCATGCTGAACACAAATTCCAATTTGCAGTATCCCCCAGGTCCTACAATATTCATTTCAGAGCAAGCCAATAGTTACCCAAAATGGTTAGGAGCCTTCTGCTAAATTCAAAATGACACAATAACACCGGCTTATAAAGCGTGTTTCAAACAAAACAGTCTTCAGTTGCACATGGTACCTTGACTTCTCTTCATCTTGTTCCATATTTTGAAATATGAATTTGGACTTTTTCTGGATGTTACTGTAAAATAAAATTGCAAGATTGGGAAAAACATACTAAATGAAAAAATTTGTACTTTAGCACACACACACACACACACACACATATGCAAGGGTGCACACACACACACACACACACAAACACATACACACAGCCAATTGTTCTGAGGGGGCAAGTTCCTGTTAAGTCAACAAACGTCTTGATCACAAGCAAGAATATCCCAGTCGCTGGGTAAAAGAGTAAAAAAAGGGGGCTGATGTAACATGAATATCTGTTTTTACTCCCGATTTTCCCTTAAACATTTTTTCAGAGGGGGCACTGCCCCCCCCCACTCCCATCTGGCTACGCCACTGGATTAGTATGTGCCTCCTAGCAGGCAACACATTACCTTCATATAAGCATCAAAACATTTATATAACCCTAAATCTAGACCAGGGGTTCTCAATTATATTAGCTGAAGGGCCAGAGTAGTTCCCTACTTGAGGGCCAAATACACCTAAATTTCTTATGTTTCCCTTTATATTTTTGAGCAAGTTGAGGGCCAAAAATCAATGGTTGGCAGGCTGGATTTGGCCACCTATTGAGAACCCCTGATCTAGACCATGACCCTAACCCTAAATCCAAATCATAAACACTAAATCTTGACCGTATCTTGATATTGACTTCTGCCACCTATGAAATCCTAGAAGAATTTCTACAAACTCCACATAATTTGTGCCACATTTGCAAAAACATTGCAAAAATCCAATTTGGACATGTACCTTTAAAGCACACTACCTTTTACTCACCAGGCCACTTTTTCTTTGGACACCTTGCAATATGCATGCTAATGCTTTGTCAATTTTAAAATACAGCCCAGAAGCAGTTTTCCAAGCAATTATGTCAGAAAATTGAGTCTTATCTAGGGTAAGATTTTGGCTGTACTTTTTGACAAATATTCTCTGCTAACTCTTGTCAATTTCCCAACTTTAATCAAGCCCGTTGTTTAACCTACATATATTTTGACAGCCCGGGTATTACCAGGGATCTATATACTGTGAAATGAGCCACTCTAACATGAAGACGACATCATGTTTGCAACAGATAAATATTTTCATTGGCTTCCAGGGGTTTTAAATCTTGTTTTTTTTTCACATTTTGAAAAGTTTTGTATGGAATATAGTTAGTACATTTTGTTATTATTTCAATGCTGATTAAAGAGACATGAGGACATTTCCAGAAAGTACTCCCCCCCTTTTTTTAACCCAGGTTTTTTGCATATCTGGAATGCTTACCAATGTATTAGATCACACCTGAAGCGAATAAGCTTGGATATGGGACCTGGTAGAAGTTCACCATGAGCCAATCAGAGCAAATATGCAAATGACCTCATTAACCCTAACACGGCCGAAAGGCAATGAGAGCCAACGAAAACGTGGTACCGGTCGGAAAATGTTTTTTGTTGCATCTCGGCCGTCAACAACTATTTTTGGTCGCGCAAATGACTCATTGCCCTTCATTGCATCTGGGACGTCTTCCCGGAGAATGACGCGATGTTCTTCGTTGCATCTGGGACGTCTTCCGGGAAAATGACGCGATGTTTTTCGTTGCATCTGGGCCGTCTTCCGGGAAAATGACGCGATGTTTTTCGTTGCATCTGGGCCGTCTTCTGGGAAAATGGCGCGATGTTTTTCGTTGCATCTGGGCCGTTATTGACTTTACGCTTCTTATTCCTGTGCCGGGAAAAACGGCCGAGATGCAATGAAACGCAAAATTTGGCTCTCGTTGCATCTGGGCCGTTAAAAATAAAAATAGATTGCCTTTCGTTGCATTTGGGCCGTCGGTCGGCAAAACGACCCGGTCCGGGT
>JAMKCH010034926.1:0-15392 GCA_023653785.1 Ophioderma brevispina
AATTTATAGTTTCATAGGGGTAAATACGAAATTCACCCTATGTTAGTATGAATATAAGCAAAACAAAATCGCTCTTTTTCTCTGTCCAATACACTTGCGTTGCCAAATACAATGTAAGAAATTCATTGAGTGTCTAATCTATATACATTATAGACAACAATATTGTGCCTCAAATTTTTGTTGCCACCGTTAACAGAAAAGGAAGGAAACGGCAGTATTCAAAAATAGAACTCTCAAAAATTACTGGGTGAAAGGTCCGTACGGACAGTGACAGTATCAGCTTTTGTCGTTTTAGTTTGCTTCTTGGTAATAATCATGTGCTGGGTATGTTAGGATAACTGTCTTGTTACAAAACACGCAAAAAAATCTGATTTTGTGCATTTATCAAATCATGTAGGCCTTTAAGCCCATGTGAAGGGGGAATATTTGAATCATTGCCAAGAAAATCATTATTTTCAGTTTTCTGATTAAATGCTGTATGAGAGGATGTTTTTTATAGTGAATTTTGTACCCCAAGTTCACAATTGAGATATAGTGAGAGTAAGAAGGTGAATCTGCAGTGCTGGTGAGGGTATTATGCGAATTGCGGCGATGGTCCATTCAAATAGTGAATACTTTACCCTTAAAGGTTTTTGGGCACGAGAGACACATACCAGTGTCCCGTAACTATTGAAATCCGGATTTTTGCAGCATAGCAATATAAAGCTTTCCAGCAAATATATCCCCATCTCACATTAGCCCAAGTCTGTTGCAGTCATCAAAAATCAAGATGAGAATGCAAATGTTATTCCATGTTTCCAAAAATATTTTGAGCCAGACGAGCAACTGTAACCTGATATTTCCGATCCGGGGGAGCAACTCCCCCCCCCCGGTTGGTTACAACGAAACGGGGATGATGGAATATGTCCGACCTGCTGTACTATTGCCCATGTTTCTTGCCAAATTGCAAACGCCTCTCTTGCATCTCACTTCATGACCCACCAGTGCTAGCGCCCCCTTGCAGATCTGTGCAATTAAACTCCCCGATGACAAAGTTACACCAGATTCATCCAGTCCGACATACCCACCGCCATACGGGAATCGCCTACGTTGACGGTACACGCCATGTCATCGGCAAACACCCACCAATGAACGTGCTTCCGATCAAATTTGCAATTGCCTGAGAGATAAAGTCAACAACTTTGGTGTTTCGTAATGGGGCCAATCCAGTGCAGGCATTAGCCAATAAGAAGTCTCCACTCAACACTGACATCTTGTTGCAAATTCCAAGATTTAGGGGTCCCATCTCCAGGTAAGATGTTCTTTGAGGTTGACAACGCCTTTGTGTACTAGGAAAGCCAGTATGGATAATCTCAGAGATTTTGATAATGCTATTTGGCTGTCAAAAAATATAAAGAAAAATAATCTTTTCTTATATACAAATCCCCTAGCATACAGTACATGCACAATCAAATTCCTACATGTACTCACAGTTGTAACTCAGAGCTTAAGCTACTCCATGTGAACTCTAAGCTCTATCCAGTTTGGTACCTGACTTTGATGTTTGCAGTATTGATGCTAGCGCCTATGATAGCAATTTTGATTATGTTATAAGAACTACCTCGCATTTTCACCATCTGAACATTCAGCTCAATAATGGTACCATTCCAAAATTACACTCAAATGGCATTCATTTTGGTCATTTTCAATTATAAGAAGTCTCAATTGGTAAAATTGATGAATTTCGTTATATGGTTGTCAAATGTTTTTGATGTATTTGTGGTAATGAAACCTTTAGTGATCACACCATTCATGACAGTTGAACTACACTTACCGGTTATAACATTTAAGAACCGATAGGAATAGAGAAGGGGAGGCGTTGCTCTCTAAGGAATACTGTTTTACAATTTTACAAGAAAACGAAA
The DNA here is from genome assembly GCA_023653785.1 of Ophioderma brevispina. Lineage (NCBI taxonomy): Eukaryota > Metazoa > Echinodermata > Ophiuroidea > Amphilepidida > Ophiodermatidae > Ophioderma > Ophioderma brevispina. The sequence continues at coordinate 1,905 of JAMKCH010034926.1, forward strand.
GGATTGTAATAGTTAAAGTAAACCAAAGTTTATAAAATTCGGTTTTGTCCCCGGATTGTGTGTTGATAAAAGTATCGAATGTATTTGGGTAGAATTAACACCCCCACATAGAGCCCAATTTAATTTGTGCATTTATAATTCCTAATGGGAGGATATTGATTTCCTTAATAAGTTGCGTTATGTTATCTAAGGGTCAAATGGTGACAATGACATTGTTCTTCTGGGCGGGGGGAATTTTTCATTGGGCTTTTAGTGGTAATAACTTTCAAGAGAAGAAAGTAATTTGAAATTTGTTTGTGATATGTATCAACGACCAATTGATTGATCTCCCAACAAGGGTTACTGATCATAGAAGCCACTAAAATTGATTGTTTTCACTACGAAGCCCGAGTTGTATACTGATAGTGGTGTAATTCAAACCGCTTGAGTGATCACTTCAATGAGGATTTCGCAAATAGAAAGGCTAAGCATGTAAAGGCCGTGTCACAAAAACATTGAGTATCGTTCTACTTAAAAGTTTTAAATGAATTGATGAAAATGATTTTTCCGTGATCTTTTAAATGTTCCATGGCACGAAATTCAGAGTTGTGATAATGTTAACGACGCTCTTAATTTGTGGGCGTATGTTTTACGAGGTTGTTGATCAACACATCCTTAAGAAAGTTAAAGAGTAGGGATCTCCTTTGCATGGCTTAACAGCAATATTAAGAGGCATATGTCATGTCAACCCGTGATTTTTTTAACACGTAAAGCTTATTAAATCCGGTGTTAAATTGACTGGGAGCGTTTAAGGCTTACCGTAATAGTTACTGCAATGATCAGAAAACTCTAAAGAGCCGTATTAAAACACACTGTTGATGAAGCAAGGGGTGTTGGTAATTGCTAATTTGTGGAAAACATTGAATGATATTCTTCCATCTAAGTCATCCTCAACCCGTCTCTATTGTTGTCGATGACAAGTTCTGACATGTGTAAGATTTTCAAACTTTTAATGAATATTCGTGAAGTTGCTCGTAAATTAACGGAAAAGTCTGTTTTAATAGCCATTCTATGCCAACTGTAAAAAATTTGAATGGCGAGTAGAGGTGGTGAAACCTAAGCTCGATTTACCACGGTTTCCATGAGTTGTCAACAATCATATTCTTTAATAGGTGATCTAAGAAGAGAAGTAACTGGGCTTGTCTTGATGAATCAGTTGTAGAATCCTCAAACTGCCAGACTGTAATGTTGACAGTTTAACCTACATAATTAACATGTCATTGTACAGGTATTTTCCATGCTTGGAAAGCAAGGGCCAAGGTTGTGGCCCCTTCACAAAGGGTGGCGATTTAAATAACATCATAATTACAGGCCTATTTCGATACTTTCTTGTGCTAGTAAGATTATTGAAAAGGCTGTCCACATGAAACACATGTTTATCTTTTCTCAGTACAGTATAACATAATTGATCAAAATCCAGTCTGGTTTTAGGCCTTGTCATTCAACTGAGACATGTCTCACTGATATCATAGATGATTGGGTTAACAATATGAATTCGGTAAGCTGGACCGGGCTGTAGCATTTATTGACTTGCGCAAAGCTTTCGACACGGTCAATCATGAAATCCTGATAAGCAAAATATATTGATATCGGTGCTACTGAGAATTACTGTAAAGTGGTTTAATATTCTTACTATCTGATAGAACGCAACGTGTGTTATTTAATGGGTCTCTGTATAAACTGGCTTCCTGTTAACACTGGCGTCCCCAAGGCAGATTCTGGACCACTATTATTTATCATTTTCCATTCATGACATGTTGGTCTAAAGTAAGTAAGTATGGTAATATTGCTATGTACGCTGATGACACCACATTATTCAGTAGTGGTATAAATGCCACTGACATCTCTAACAATAAGAATCTGAGTCTTAAAGCTGTAAAGAAATAAGTCTTCCTACACGAGTTTCAAACCAAAATCATGGTAGTTGGCACAGGGCTAGACTGAATACTTATAAGATAATCAATCTTGTGAGGATTGGTGAGTGTGAACTGGAAAATGTTGATCCTTTGTAAATGTTGGGATGTTAGTTGATAATGAGCTAAGGTGGCATAGCAAATTAGTAATAATGTTATCAGAAGGTTTTTTGTGAAAATTGCTCTTTTACGTCGAGTAAAGTAGGTGGTGTAAAACCAATTTTAGATTTAAACGCCTAAAGATCTTTACAAAGCCTTGTAAGCTTACACTTTATACTATTTGTGCTTGTTTGGTATGGGCGTTTTTTTAAAGAAAAGCTTGAAATAATAAACTCGATGTTCTTCAGAAGAGTTGTGACCGTTAATTTAGGGTTGACCTTACCCCCTTCAGATCAATGTTCAAGGAGCTGGGTTGGGAGACACTTATGGATCACCACCAATATTTCAAAGCTCTTATGATGTATACGTCTCTTAATGACCTCTCCTCATACCTAACCAATCGGTTCCATTATGTGGTGTGAAAACCATACTCTCAATACAAGGCCAAAGCTGCGACAGTTCATTTAGCTCTACCAAATTTGTACGTGGTAAAGACATGAATGTTTCAACACTCGTTTAAGGTTACCAGTGGTGTTAAGTGGGGGGTGGAATAGTATTGATCAACATGTAAGACATTCCCCTGAATCTAAATGTTTTAAATTTGTATAACAGAGCGTATTTTTAAACAGCAAAAGTTAATTTTCCCCTTCTAGTTGGTTTGGTGCTTGTTTTTTTGATAATATTAAAAAAACTGATAATTTTAACAAAACAATTTTATTATTTTTTTTATTTATTGTGTTATTTTTTGGGTATGCCATGTTTCTCCATAATTTTAAAATTATGGTAGGATTTCTTAACTATTTTGTTTTGGTACTTTGTTGTTTGGTGGTTTTGGTGTGATGTACCGGGCATTTACTCTGTGTGGGAGCGTGAGGGTTCTTCTGGGGGTGTCTGTGGTTGCTGAGTGTGCTCATTTGTAACATATGGGTGTGTGATCGTGGTGGTGTGGGTGTGTGGGGTGTGTGTTGGTGTGCGAGGGTGGGTGTGTGTGTGTGTGGGTGTGTGTGTTGGTTCTCCTCCCTCGCGAGCGTGCGGTGTGTGTGTGTTTGCGTGGTTGTGTGTGTTTTGACCGGGTGTAATGTATGGCTGAAGATTTGATTTTGTGGCGCTTTAATTGCATATTCAATGATATGTGTGCCTTTCTGATGCAATTTAGAACATTTTGGATATTCGTGGGCAATGATTAATAGTATTTACTGCTTGCAAACTTGTTGCTTTATTGTTTTTTTGTTGCATTTTAAGATATTACTTTTTATTAGAGCTATTCTATTATATTTATATTATATTATGTCTACCTTTTTATTTTTAAAAGTGTTTTAACACAATTCAAATATTCGGTTTTCCTTGATTAATTTTGGTCATCCATATTTGTTTGTATAAATGTTTTTTTAGGTGTGTTAATGATTTTGTATGTGCAGGGCCCCGGGTAAGAACAGCGGTTAGCTGATTTCGGGCCTACCTGGATAAAGATAATAAAAATAAATAAACCGCCAATGGCGGTATGGCCGGATTGCTTTTTCTCCCGATTCTATGTGCAGTTCTGGGCTTGAATACTATGGGTGTACTTGTGTATTTATAGTCTATACTTGACGCAAGAAGGTGGAGACCAAAAAGTCCATAAGCCATCGCCTGCATGGACGGCACTTGTTGGACCTTTTTTGACATTTCCCCAAACCCTGTCCAGACCAAGGGAGGACCCTGGGAGAATGAATTACATGGTTAGTAGGGCGTTTCCCCCTCCTACAAAAGTAGCAAATCCTGGTAGCGATGACACAGGCGAATAGAGGTGAAGAATATACTTACGTTTGACTACTCTAGCTCCTCTGGAAACAAAGTTATGGCAAAAATGTTTACTTTTTTGTGAAATGTTTCTCTTTTTTTACATGTCCCCGCCCCTGTCAAACCTAAGGGGAGGTCCCTGGGGGAATGAATTCACCTGGTTTGTAGGGGTTGTCCCCTCCAGACAACAACCTAAAGTTGGGACTATTCTGATTATCTGGAAAAAAATTTATGGCAAAATTTTTAATGTTTTACCTTTTTGGTAAAATGTTTGACCTTTTTTGACATTTCCCACCCCCTGTCAGACCCAGGGGAGAACCCTGGGGGAATGGATTACATGGTTAGTAGTGCCTTGTGCCATCCACAATATATCTAATTTTGGGTACTCTAGCTCATCTGGAACAAAAGGTTATGGCAAAAAAAAAAAATGTTTAACCTTTTTGGTTGAAATGTGACCTTTTTGACCGATTCCAACCCCCTGTCAGACCCAGGGGAGGGACCCTGGGGGAATGGATGGCATGGGTTGTAGGGGCTTGTGCCCCACAATATACTAAGTTTGGGTAACTCTAGCTGAATCTGGAAAAAAGTTATGGCAAAATGTTTATCTTTTTTGGTGAAATTAATACTTTGTTTTAAAAAATTTCCCCACCCCCTGTCAGACCCATTGGAGGACCCTGGGGGAAATGGATACATGTTAGTAGGGGCGTTGCAGGGACTGACTTTTTAAAATAAGGTGGTGCTCGGTTAACAAGCTCTCCTGATGGTATCAGGGGAGCTTAAGGGGAGTGTCATGGCATTACCACTTCTAACCAGGGATAGAGCATATTCCCAAAGGGAGCTTTAAATCACTCTCCTACAAAGTGCATAGGAGAGCTGTAGGGAAAGCCTGATCACTCTCACCTCCTTAAAAGTCAGTCTTGGGCTGGTGCCATCACAATTTATACTCAGGTTGGGGACTCTAGCTCATCTGGAAAAAACGTATGGCAAAATGTTTACCTTTTTTGTGTCCAGAAACATACACATTCATAACATCATACTACATTTCAGAAATTGCCATTTCATAAGCCGGATTTGCTACGGCAATCCCCGTCCAATAAATAAACAATAAATACACAAGCAGTGGGTTGGACAGGCAAGCTATGTACTTAGCAGTACCCTCCTACTAGGTGACTGTGAGGCACTCATGTAGGACACCAGTAGTGGAGTAAACCTTTGCAGCTACTAGGAAGTAACAGCTGCCTGGAGGCAACACTTTGGGCCCATAGAAGGCACCCAAACATTCCATGTTGTTTACCTTTTTCTGGTTTTTCCAAAGTTCAAGGTAGGTAAATTTATATTTGAATGGAGCATCAAATATATATTATGATATTTGTTTAAAAACATAAAACAAGCAAGGGAACTATTAGTTAGAGAACTAAAATAATCAGAACTTTAAAAGCTCATTTGCATAGGAGTACCCACACAGGTGCTCCCTAATGGTGTTGACAGTGTGGGTTAAGGTACTGCATGGTGACCTATTAGCTTAGGTGTATGATTACCCCCACTTTGCAGCCAGCGATGTGGTACCAATGCAGGTGGATAGTTGGTTAAACCAAGTTTTAAATATGGGTTGCCCGCTAAACGGGGTGCCAGATTCAACTCACACTGCAATACTGCTGTGTGAGGATTTAGTGGAGGTAAAAGATAATGACGGGATGCCATTCCTGACGCAATCCAAAGTTTTTGGCAGAGGGCCTAGCTTGGGCACCATGCCACAGGCAAGGCCAGCATATAGCTGGCATTGGCCCACACAATGAGCTTCCAGAGCTGACGCCCTTGCAGTTAGATCTTCTTTCATCATCTACCGGGAACCAGCTAACGATCCTCATCAGATTTCCTTAGAAACCCAATGGGTGGTTGTCGGTTAGCTGCCGACAACTCGGCCCGGCGACAGGTAGTACCGTTACCAGGATACCAGCAGCAGGCCCTCCAGGAAAACCTGCCTGGATGTATAATCCATGGTTATCAACGAGCACATCAAAGGTGGTCTTTGCTGAATCCTGGTCATTTTTTTTTAAATTGATATAAAATTGAATGTCAGTATTTTTAAGGGTATGAGGGGAAATTCTAAGTCAAAAAAAGATCAGAAACACAAATAACTGCCCTTTGAGGTTAGTGAGGGAGACATGCTTCCTGCGAGCATGGTTGGTAGTCAAAATCTGAAGCAACCCTAAAAGACCACTATCGGATCCACCCGAAAAAGTCAAAATATTTCAAATTTGTGGGAATAGCTTAAAAATGAGGATAAGTCTGTAGAATTCTCAGAAGTTATTTTCAAGCAAAAAATGCAAGAAAAGGAAGCATAAGGAAAACAGCAGTGGCCAAAGATATGAACCTCCTTCAATTACGTGTAGTAGTGTTCCGTTCGAGACAGAATAGACTAAAATATCCAATTTGTCTTATTGTTGGGTAAGGCTAGGGTGGCCTAGACTTGTTATAAAACATGCAAAAATCTGGATGTTTGATAATTTTTTTCGATTTCTATATGAGCAAATCACTGATAGTGCCTTTGAATATATGAAGACACCCTTCAGGGCTGACATCCTGATGAATATAAACCAATTTACCTTGGGTATATTCCACTGACATACCCTGAGTTTATTCATAATGTCGGGTTTAGTGATCTGGTGGTCCAGCCGCTTTAGATACTAACAGAACAATCAGACCCCTTGTTTGTATGCTGTGCTTGCCATCATACAACAAAGTTTCGTTCTGCAGAAATCAATGAAATATCATCGTAAAACAGGGTAATAACTGGAATTTTCTTGCGAGTTGATTATTAACCCAATGCATAGTATTTATTGAGATTTAATGGACTAATACATTGAACAGGCATCAATTTTAGCATGAGTATGAACAAAACAAATTCTTGTTTTATTTGTGGTAAATAAATAGATCTACATTAAACAGTAAAAACAAAAATTTACCTGGTGAGAAGAAAATTGAATCCAGTCCTTGGTTGATGCCATTTGGAAAGCACCGTGCAAGTTCACAGGTTGCAATGACGAAAACAAATGCAATGGAGCCATGGCGTGTAGCAAGGCCGTTGGTTCCGAGGGGGGCAATCCCGGTGTGCAACAAGTCCCGATCACACGCAAAAAATTCCTGGTCATTTTCTGGGGGGGTGTGGCTAAAGTGAAATTCTACAGGGCAAAATATCAAAAATGTTATTTTTTGATTTTTAACCAATTTTGGCCCAAAAATACGGCTTTTTGCGCCGATTTGGTGATTTTGTCCCACATTGCTGATTTTTGCTAAAAAAACTTTCATTTTCTTCTGGTTCTGGGGGGGGGCAAAGGAAAGAAAGGGGGGGGGGAATGGCACATGGCACCAGGGCGTAATAGCTTTTTTCAGGGGGGCAGGGGGGGCACATATATTTTCAGGGGGGGGCAAAGCAGATATTAAAATTGTTAGTATAGTACATTGCCTATTAATCACTAATTTTTCAGGCGGAGGGCAAGATTCCCCACAGGGGGCAGTTGGCCCCCCCTGACCCCCCTCTGGTTTATGCAAACTGCCTGGCACCAACAATGGCATAGAGCACTTTACTGAAAGGGCCATTAATCACAAGACCCACTAACCATGAACAGGTTTTCTAATCTATTCTTCAGCCAATAAAGGGCCATGGGCCCAATCGCTAATAGCCTCGTTCCCCAGGACCCAAGATTTACCGGAAGTGGTCAAAATCTTGGTATCTGAAGGAAATCTAATATTTTCAAATTTACTATTAGAGCTAAAGGCGTGGTTTGCGAAGGTTTATGAGCGAAAATGAATCCCATTTAGGTTCAAAAAGTATTAATTTACAAAGCGTCTATATGCTTACAAATCCAATTATGGCTCTTCACATCAAACGGATTGAAATATTGGTGCAAAAAACTTAACAGATGGGGTAAGGGGAAGGCAATCAATGATGAATGAAAACTATACTTAAAGGAGGCCATTCCCTTTATGGTCTCTTGATCATGAATAGCCTCATCCCCAGGGACCACAGATTTTACTGGAAGTGGTCACAGTTTTGGTATCGGAAGAAAGCTACTATTTTGTCCATTTAACCCTGGGGACATTTAGGGCTAACTGATGTTAGTTTGGATGTTTATGAGCAAAAATATGCCCAATTTGGTCGACCAATAATTAGTTTACAACTACTCTATGGCGATTAAAAATTGACATGTTTGTTGTCACTAAAACGGGTTGAAATAGTCAGTACGAAACTTTATAGATGGGTTTCGGTTGAATGGCCATGTATCAATGAAGTAAAAAATATTAGTTAGATTGTGTCATCCCCTTTAAATCCAAATGAATACCTTGCAGTCTTTAGAAGTGGAGTTGGTTCCCACCAGTTTCCTGGCTTGGAAAGGGCCACATTAGCCAAACTCATTCACTAAGTAGGAACCCTCAGACTCATGAAAGAGTAGGGTAACCAAACAAGCTCTCAGCCTCTGAAATAGCACTGGCCCAGGCACTAGATTATGTGGATCAAAAAGGCTGATGTGCTGATGAGGTTGTTTTGTTTGGGGTAAGGTCTACATTGTAGGGAGATGCAGGGAAGTATTCGCTGTACGGTGGACATTGGGATCTCCAGATAAGATGTTGGCGATCGATTTATTGGTTTGAAATTGTTATCCCCAATATGGGAATACACGTGATGACTTGAATGTTTTACACTGAGATTTGTTGGATAAGTAGCTGCTACATCTGTTCCGTAGCATCTCATTTCCAAATGACTAGTGCTAAAATATCTTGTACCATAAAAGAATTCGAGTTGATTTGTAAGTTCTTCTTTGCGAGGTCTGTAATGTCTTGAAAGATAAAGTAAGTATCCTTGATTTGGACAAAGAAATAGAGCCATGGGAAAGGTGGTCCGGAGGACTCATTTTGTCCTTGATCTTTCCTAGATCTTGTTTTAGTCCGTTGGGAGATGTCACATTATCTGAAACATAAACGAAACAAAGTAATTGGTTTAGAAGCATTATCAGTGATTCGCTTATCAAAAATATCTTTATGGTCCCCCCGCCAAACTTTAGTTGGCAAAGGGGGCAATTCCAAGCAAAGGTTATCCTGGTACCCAAAAATTTAAAATTTCATCCAGAACAATAAACCGGGTCTAAAGAGAGCTTAGGACCAAAGTTTTGAGATATGATCTAACATTTCAATTTTTTATATATTACGTATAAACCATATGGATGTTCCCCATTTTGTTAAAAATTGTGATTAAAAGGGAAGAAAGATAGTTCATCATAAGACTTTAAGAAGGGATATTTATAATGCACCTATTGTTTTATTAGACAAATGAGGCGCTAGAAAAGTGATCTCAACATTGTGTTTTGTTTTGCGTAGCTTGTTACACTTCATTGACTCCGAACAGGATTTATGTCATTCCTGTTACCAAAAAAATACAATATTTTTAAATATTTTCAAAGTGGTGGTAGGCAATGTAACAAAATAGGTAGACTCAACAATTAATGAGCCAGGTTTTTCACTTATATCCCTTTTGTAAATTAATTACAGGTATTAAAGTGTGTCATTCCGTTACCAAATCGGTAACGAAATGACAATCATCGGAACTAGGTGAAAAAAAAGTTTATTACAAGACCACCACCGATGGCTTCAGAATCACTTAAGGGGCAGTGTCAACCTTGAGCTTCCGAGTATCGATTTTGGTTGTAATTCGCAGAAATATATGTCTGTAAAATTATAATTTCTAGAAAGAAAATTGACGAGGAAACCGATGATTGCATAAGATTAATGTAAAAACTTTCGTATTTTGAGAAAAAATATACAAAAAGCATAGATTGCCCCAAAATATTCAGACAACATAACAAAAACAATTTGATTTTCATGATTAGCTTATGTTATTTTTAGAAACAAGACAAATTTGTCTAGGGACGTTTTTTTCATTTTAAAATTAGAGCTTACTTTTCGAAATATAAGGGAAAATGTCACAAAAAGTGTATTTTTACCTGTCTTATCCAAAAATTGAGTATATATTGGATAATATCTTGTTAGAAAATCGAAAATGAAAATGGAGAAAACCGTCCCCTAGAGACGACCGATTGCTATCGCTTGGAAGTTAAACCTTACCTTTAATCGGTATTTTTGGAGTTATCTTGTCTGAAAAATTTGCCAAATTTTGCGAAATTGAACATTGAGAAAATCTGTGTTTTAGTAAAAAAAGTGACTTTTCACGCCATTTCAAAGCTGTCTCTTCTCAAATAACTTTTACCTTTTAACTTTAAAATTGAGTAGTTGATGCAAGTGAGAAAATAACATCTTTATCAATAATCAACATCCTTTGTCTTCAAATCCAGAAATCACGAAAGAATGAAATTTCCTCTGGTCTAATTAGCACTTTGTTTACATTTTCAAATATTATTTTTGTTTTTCCAAGTGCGTTCGGCGCAAAACGTACAATAAAAAACAAGCGCACGCTTCATTACCGTTTACGCAGCAAAAATGTCACCACGACGACGCGATGAGCGCCTGGCCTTACGACGTGTGAAATGTGCTTTAATTCCCATGTTAAGACCATGTGGTTTTTGGACTTTAAATGGTCAAATAAATTGTTTTAAATCCGGCCAAAAAAAATTACAACTCAGGATTGTCTGCCATTGGATAACCTTGTAGGTAATGATAGAACACAGGGTGCTGTTTAAAATGGTGCAAAATCCAGAAATTCGTGTAAAAACAAACGCACGGGTTGACACTACCCTTTAAAACAAGTAAAAAACAAATATCCCATATGACCAAAAAATTTTTACCTACTTTAGCTGAGCACTTTTGAGTAATTTTTTCCAAAAACATGCCTGTAGAATTCAGCAACTTGAGATAAATTGCTATATTTCAAACATCGGTATGCTAAAATAAATTAAAAATATTTAAAAACATTTGTTTTCTCAAAATTTTTATAAAGACATGATGTAACCAATGCATAACTTAAAAAAATTGTACCAACATCTTGGTGGTGAGATTTGGCCTCCTGAATTTAGGTCACTGAATGATGACGTCATACTTCGGGTACCGTTGTTATACGTTGGGTTTTGGTAGGCTATAAATTTCACCTTAGCCAGGCACCCAGGTTGTTGGTCTGAAACCGAAATAGCGCTGAGCAGAAGATCTGCGTTCTGAAAGGTCTTAAAGTGTCCAGTTGGGTAATGAGGAAGTCAATCTGTTTCATTATTGCCCACATGGAATGTCCATGGTGCCTTTCTACACTCTTGTGTTGGAAGTGTTGCATACAACCATTTGTGGGGTGTACAGAATTCCAGGAGCTTTCTCCTCTGTCGTTGATTTTCCAAGTCCATTCTCCTACCCAATCACCTCGCCCCCCCCCCCTACCTCCCTCCACCCCCCACCCCCCCCCCCCCCTCGTCCTCCTCCCAAAGAGGTAGAGTAGGTAAGGGGCACAGGAGGGGATGAGAAATCCCACTATAAGGTGTATTATAGGTTCTGGCAAAGGTGATTTTAAGCTCCACGGCACTAGGTCTGATGCCTACCTTTGGCGATTATTATCATTCATCGCCAATCCTAAGTTTAAGAATTTTGACTCGATGCGAGCACCTTTAATATATGGGCAAATGTTGGATCGGCCGATACTAGAAAAAAATATCGGGCCATCGGCATCGGCCGAGGAAACCCGGATCGGTTAATCTTACCTTCAACACACCTACAGGTTTCTCAGGTCAAAATTCCAGTTAATCAAGATGAATATCAAGTTGAATCCAGTGAAATCAGGTGATTCCATGACAGAAAAGGAATGAACCGTTTCAAACTGGGTTTTGTGTTAACCAGCTGGCTTAGTAAGACCAGTTACGACAGTTAAACAAGTGAAAACCAGTTGTTCCGTCCTACAAAATGGAATAACTTTCAACTGGGATCAACTGGAATTTTGACCTGGGAAGAAGTGAGAACCATCTGTGGTCTCCATGTCAAGTAACGGCTGGCCAGTTTTCCATAACATAATTCTCAAGTATTCCCATTGTTACGAGGGTCTCGTGGACTCACTGTCAGAACTACATTTAAACATAAACAATGAGCCTTGTGCCACAAAAAAATCTGAATACTATAATATAACCCCGATTTATTGTGATTTTTGTCAAATGATGGGTTCAAGAATTTAGTAAGTCCCAAACAAATTACATGTTTCAATAGCAATATGACAATCAGGGGCAGATCCAGGATTTGAAAACGTCAAATACCAGGGCGAAGGCTGACCACTTGTCCCAAATGGGATGATTTTGCAAGATTGAATAGTACCGTGAGGCGCCGCGGCGCCCCCTCCTAGATCCGCGCCTGACACTCAAAATTATACAGTTAATATTTATGTGTCGCGCCCTAAGGGGGGGGGGGACAGGGGAAGACACATAGGGATCACTGTGTCCCCTGTTGTGATGTCTGGTGAGGTCTGTTGGTGGATGATGATGTCTGTCCGGAAAAAGGGTAACCATTTGCCTGTACTATCCTAATACTTTGATGGATTTAAACCAACTTGGTCACAGGTGTAACATAGCATCCCCCACTGTTTGATGAGGTCAAAGGTCAAATGCCAAGGTCAAAGTCAGGTGAGGTCAGTTGGTAAAATAGATGAAAATGTAAAATTGACCTCATTTGAAAAGTTGAAGTTCAATTGGAAACTAACTTGAATCCGCGGCTGCAACATGGGATCCCTATTGTTGATGAGGTCAAAGTCGCATAAAAGGTCCAAGGTCATTGAGGTCAAGTTGTAAAAGAGGCGGAAAATGTAAAATTGACCTCATTTGAAAAGTTGAAGTTCCAATTGCGAACCAAACTTGAATCATAGGTGCAACATGAGATCCCTCATTGTGATGAGGTCAAAGGTCACATTATCAAGGTCAAAGGTCGTATGTTAGGCCTATCATTCATTTTAGAGTTACTAACCGCGACGGCAGGGGACACAAGGGTCCGAGGACCGATGTATTTTTTTTTATAATAGTATACTTAAAGTTCATTTGACGTGATTTAAGTAGACATTGCAGTTCAAAAACTCAAAATACCAGCCATGCAAAAGTAAGATCCGCGAAATCACCAATAAAAACTTTACCCAAAGGGAAAGTGATATTTTTACACTTTTTTTTAATTTGATGGGTGTTATTTTATATAAAGAATGGGTATTGAGCATCTTGCATGAAAAAAAAATTTTTGGTTGAGTGGTTTCAAGAATGGTCCACTGAACCATAAGTAAGCAAAAACAGACTTGGCCATGGGTATTTTTCTGGGCATGAAAATCCCCAATGCCAAATCGAGCAAATCGGTTCGACCCCTAGTATTTCGCACAAATACATATTGTCCATGGGTATTCATGATGGATGATAAGTACACAAAAATTTTTGGCAACCGGGCTAATCTGAAATCATAGCATGCAGGTGCTGCTAGAATATCATTTTTCTGGCTATGTGTCAGGATTTTAGGGGGGTAGGAACAACTGCTCGATTTGGGCATTGGGAATTTCCATGCCTAAGAAAAATGTGCTCCGTGGACAAAGTCGGTTTGCTGAATTATTGTTCAGTGGACCATTCTTGAAGAACCACTCAAACCAAAAATGACAATTTTTTTCAAGCAAGATGCTCAATACCCATTCTTTATGATTTAAATATAAGCCACA
>JAMKCH010034927.1:0-15513 GCA_023653785.1 Ophioderma brevispina
ACGCAAACGGCCTCGTAGAAACACACGTTTGTTTATCACCTCCGATTAACCAGGGCTGCGATGAACTAAGATTCGGATTTATTACAAATTACGCGCAGTGTTGTGTTTCGCGGAGTGATACTGCGCAACGAGGGCCGATGATAAAGGCTAAGCACCTGCAAGTGACCCGGATGAGTAGACAGCCCTATATACCGGATGTTTCTAGCTAATAATTGTTTTTAAAATCAAACCTTTCATTTTGCCTTTGTATATGAGGTTTTGTTGAATCCTTTATGTTCGCAACTTTGTAAACAAAACGTTGAAAATAAAGGTAATCACATCCAACAATTCGCTTTCCATCCTTAGCGGAAATTACTAAGTGATATGATTTCAAAACTGGCTACTAAAAATATTTATTTTTTAAATTTTATTAAAACTTGTTTTAGCTTCGATGTAATTGTTGGTTCATCCTTTGTACTAATTTCCATGAAAATCAATTTGACAATACCACCTTACCCCGGGGATAGGATATGTAGCTTATAGGTTTGGGGTTTCCAATTATTTGGGCACATATTAGACATTTATTCCCACCTTGAGTTTTCCCATCCAGTGCCAAATTCAAGGTGCGGCACTGAGATTCCACGTACAACTGCCGGATGTCTAAAAAAGAACCCTCAAAGCGCCCTCTATTTCACGAAGAGAAAAAAGTAAAACATACACATCTAAAAGGTGCATTTCGTTAGGTTTCCGACCGCTGACCTCTACACATGGATAGCGGGCTGGCGCACCGTTGAATAGCCGCAGATTGAAACCACAGGAAGTTGCATTTTGCCCTGCACAATGTGGCTTCACCTTATTGTCCAAGTTAAAGGAATTTTCTATAAGAATGGAATGTCTGGGTGGAATATGTGCACCAGCGGGTGTATGCATTGTTTCCCGCCATATTGCTCAGGCGAAAAGCAACTTCTTGTTGTTTCAATCGGCGACTCAGACTCGCTATCCATGTGTAGAGGTCAGTGTTTCCAACACCGAAAAAATCTGTCCAAAAGCAAACATATTGTCCGAGTTATGGCCGATTGAAAATTTGTACCACTTTTTCATTTTATCAACGGAATGTTACTGTTTTAGTTGTCTTTAGACAATACACATTCTCCGATCACATTCTTTTGTTAATTGTTTCTTTTGTTTTTGCGACAAAGGTCAGTTCTGGTATTGAAAAGGTTAGTTTAAATTATTAGAAATTCCAAGATCTTACCTCATTCTTCTTTACTGCGCTGCTCTGCCCTCCACTTGGCTGCTTCTAAGACAGTATCCCCAGATTTGACTCCGCTAAACCCTGCCCTATGGGGAACAAAAAGAGTGAAGTGTATGAAAAAGGACCAACACTTGCTAGAAACTCGCAACATCATAACCGCTGCCTTTGCAATGTTTTATATGATGATATTATGCTGAAATAAATCAAATCAAATCATCACAATCAATACAAAGGATTGTCCTTAAATATTACAGTCCTTAAACTGGAAGTATCCACTCTGTTTGGATGATTAAAGTGTTGCAGTTAACGATGATGCTTTCACAGCGAAGATTTCAAAAATAGTATCTTGTATCTTAAAGCGGCACTGGCACATTTTCACAAAATATGAAATTTCTTCAATTTGCTCTCAAATGATAGTCTAGGCCATTGGAAGAATAGAGATACATTTTACACATAAAATACCATAATCAAAAACAGATAGGGACGTTAATAAGAGGTTAAAACATCCAGGTAATTTATAGGCTAACTTTTAAGTTTTCCATAACTTTAATCAACAAATGTGTATATTACATGAATATCATAGACTCGTACTCATTAATATTAAAACCACAAAGGTCTCAGACCGGTCAAACAGCGTTCATGCCGTGGGAAACATGCATACGGAGTGTGTTTTCTTGTGTTAAGCGCCATTTCCGTCGTCTGCTGAATTAAGCGTCGCCGGCGACGTTAAATACAAAAATCATTCTTTTTATTCATAAGGAGATCGTTTTAGGCTTTGTAATTTCAGGCGAGAGATAATACACACATAACCATTATGAAGAGGCTAAAATATCAGTTTTGAGAAAAATTGAGGGCGTATGCTGTAGGAAATGTGCCAGTGTCTCTTTAAAAACACTCAAACTTCAACAATCCACTCAGAGATCAATAAATATTAATTAGGACAATATACACACTACCTTGATCTAGAATATCTATTAGTCCTGCAGTAGGCCTTGCCAAAGAGTTTACACAAAATGTTTGGGTGGTTTCTAGGTGACATTGACCTGCTGATTCCAAAGTGGGTAAATTAAACATTTTGTAAATATTTCATATGGGGTTGAAAGATGTATAAACATGTTTATCTGGTCCTAAGGATTAAAGAGGTTTGCTACAACATCTACAACATTTAGTGTTTGCACGTTAGGCCAAAAACTGTTAAATGTCATGGTGAGAAACATTTCTAATGATCAGATTTGTTTCAAATTGGTTTCAAATTGTTCGGATGGGCAATGCAATTGGAAATATTTCCATTATCAGCCCAAAGGTATTTATATATAGTAGATTCAATCCATCGTGTCACCAGAGGAAAAGTTTTGGACAGCGTCGATTAGCTGGGCACAAACAAACCTCTCTATTGAAGCCTTTATAGAAGATTCTAGTGACAAGTCACCGACGCTAGTCACCGATGGCAATTCGCGCATGTGTAGTACATTCGGGTGACTGACCTAAGTATACACACAACCGAATGCAGTAAATATGTGTGTACATTGTACGTGTCATGCAAACCATGCTTGACCGCGCCCACAAACACGGTTCCGCGCATATAATTATGACAGCAATCAATACTCCATTGCATTTCCCAGTTCAAACTTGGTTCCACTGCCGGAAAATAGCCATGCATATTTGCATTGTCACCTTATTAAAATTAAATGTCACCTTGCAATGACGACACTGTTAGTTCAGGAATGATCTAAGTAATATCGACACAGATAGTACATCTCACTAGTCACATTATATCGCGCATAATCTACGATTATTTAGGAGTACTTTTTCAACCCTCAATTTCCAGGATTGACTCATGGCGCAACGTTACTAACATAAAAAACAACACCAACACTCAACAACGGAAAGTCTTATTTAAATTCTGTTTTCAGCTTCCGATAGCCGAGACCATACCGGATTTTCCCATTATCATTTCGCATATAATTTTGACCACCTGAGGTTTAAAAGCCACGTAAACACTTCTTCCAATACAATTTACAAATGAAGATCGCCGCTCATTACTCTCATTACTGAATGGTGACGTCATATTTGTGATACAGCTTGGGGAGATCTTGGAAATTCTGCAACGCGTGTTCATAACGTTCGAGAGACTTTTTCACCTGCTTTTCACTTGGACAACATTCCATTTATCTGGTTGAGTGTCTTGTTGGACCCTCAAAGATGGCCGCTAATCTGAAACACGGATAACCTCTATTGATTTTTCTCTGCTATCGGACTATATGTTTCAATAGATTTAGCGTGCTATAAGTTTCAATAGTTTTAGCGTGGAATATTAATTTCCACCAATTGCACACGGTCCTCATTCAATGGCCATACCTTCGGAAAGTACCAGAGGTAACACGGTGGGTTGAGTCTATTATAGCAGAGGCTCGAGTGCTAATCTCCCATAGACCTGGTAGGCCTTATCAATTATTTCCGTCATAATTATACTCCAAATGACAAATATTCATACCATTTATACTATCGAACAACATGAAGAATTTGAGCCCAATTTGAGATGAATCTGTGCATTCTAAATGTTTTAGACCGGATGACCCTGGACCGTTTCAAGCCTACAGTATTAAAAGTAGTTGTCCTAGATATGACACATAATACCTTTTTTACCTTAGGACATGGTGAACACGTATATACGCCTTTTAACCCCGTATTAAACATTTGCAGATTTTACCTCTATTATTTACACCTTTCCTATCTCCAAATGCTCAAGAATGCCAAAGTTGCATCATCAATATCTGGAATCAGCAGGTCAATGTTGCCTAGAAACCATCAAAACTTTGTGCAAGTTCTTAATGTGCAAGGTCATATGCGAGGGCCTATGGGGCTATTTGAAAGTGTGAACATCATCCGAAATGTGATTTACGTGTAAATTACAGTTGAACTGAAAAATGTAATCAAGACCAAAGGCTACAAATAAGGATTCTCAATTTTAAAAAAACCTACTTATTCATAAACTGATTTCGGTCTGTTTAATCGACTTTTATATTCACGCACTTAAACGGATCCTTTCATTGTGATGTTGAAGTCATTAGCGATTCTTTTAACATCTTGTATTTGACTCTATTCACTTTCCCGGCTAGGGAATGCGTCTGGAATTATCTACGCTACTGGTGTCAGGTCTTATTAAACCTCTTAAATTGGTGTAGTTATTTGGATACCCTGAAGGCAAATTACACGCATAATCTCAAAACCCCCTCTACACAATGGATGAGGTTAACTAAATTGGGTCAAGCTGTCTTGTAGTGCTTTTCTGGTATGACAGTGGAATGGGTTCAATGTCATTAAATTGTAACTAATATCGCCATATGAATGAGCACAAAGCCATGGCAGACCTCATAGACAAGATGTTTTTACATGGGAAAGTTCTTTTGAAAGCAAATTTGTATTAATCATGACAGATTTACATGTTGAGGCAAAATTTGCAAATTTTAAAGGTCCCAGGAAATGCAAAAAGAATTGATGCGGTTTGTGTCAAGTCTACAAGGAGGGCCAGAAAGCATTCAATATTTGGTTGGTGATGACATCATTTGTGGTATAATTGATTTCTAGAGAGTAATAGAAAATGTCCAGGTGACTGGTGTGATCTATTCATGACACTGGCTGAAAATCAATAGTTTCACTAATGATGTCACTGGTAGTGTGTTCTTTTTCTGGCCTGTTTATTGGAATAGAATGTCCATGCATAAAGATTTTATAGGCGTCTTAAAGTCTATATTCATTTCCTGGGACCTTTAAAAGGCAAAACGATGGCGACGACGACGTGGTTGTATACAGGTATTCCGATACGTAAGTGAAGGAAGAAAAATTACCGGGCACCTGCATTTTTTTAAATGTAATCCTTAAAACTTCCTTTCCAGCGCATTGCTATCATCAAACTCATTCCACACGCATATTCTTATCCACAAAGACTCCTAATTTCACTTTAGATCTCTTATCTTAAAGTACTTTAATAAAGAAAAGCAGGTAATCCTAATTTTGCCATCGACTGTCAACAAGGTTCCAAATCTTGGGAATCGTCTAAAAAACAAAGGTCTCAAAAAACAATAAAGGTCTCAAAAAGACAGACAAAGGTAAAGAAAGGAACAAATGTCTCAAAATAAACAAGCACAGGTCTCAGTAAACAAATAAAAAGGTCTCAAAACATATAACGGTCTCAATATCAAACCAAGGTCTCAAACACACAACATTGACAAACGGTCTCCAAAGCACATAAAGGTCTCAAAACACAAGGTCTCAATATCAAATACGTATCTCCAAAACACGCAAGGGTCTCAAAAACACAGAAAGGTCTCAACATGCAAAACAGGTCTCACTATCTAACACTGGTCTCAAAACATATCACGAAAACGAACAAATGTCTCAACAACGTTCTTAAGTCAAAAACTTCACAAAGGTCTCAAATTATATTTCTCAGCTCTCGTCACGAGTTTGTGCACGCTATACCCTTCAGATGATTATGTTTGCTGAGAATTGCCTGGACCCAAATCGGTGATTTTGGTTCAAAATTGTCAAATTAATGATTTCTAAACATTTTGGACGGTTCCTGGATGGTTTCCAGATGGTTTTTTGGAAAACAAATTAACACAAAATACGTAATTACTATGTGGAATAAAAAAAAGTTGTTAATATGTGTTCTAAGGTAAAAAGATATATATTATTATACACAAACACATACACACACAAAGGTCCTCGTGTGTGTGTGTGTGTGTGTTTATAGCAGTATTTGTTAGTTTTCCTAGAATAGTCTATTAAGATGCACTCCCATCAAAAATCGAAACTCCTTAAGCCTTTCGGATAAACGGTAATCTGCGCTAGAATATTTGGGATTGTGTGTGATTTAATCTATAGGTAGCTTTATCGTAACCTTCATACGAAGAGTCAACCTAAATATTTTCAGGATTTTGCATGTATTTGGTTAAATGTGACAAAGCATACATGGTGCTTTAGATCCGAAGCTTTATATGAGGTCTGTAACACATAATGTGCGTTTCTGTTTTGTACTTCTCATATGCTTTTCTCTCGGATGAAATAACATTTCAGTTACCACATGTGCAACACTCTATTATAATTCACTCACTGCAAGTAAAATATGATTTGATAATGAATATTGTTTTACTAATAAAACGTCACTGCTTAATGAATAAATATTGACCTACTTTGTTATTTTTCAAATTGAAATTGTAAACACATTAAGTTTCCAATCATTTGCGTCATTAATCAATCTAATGTTCCTTATATTCTGTGCTCTTAGTCTCTGTGTTATTCTGCTTATAATATTTGTTTTTGAATTACGTTCAAAAAACTAAAATTAATTTTGTCATAGATTCGATTAAAAAGTTCGTAATAATTGTATGGGATATAGAAGGATTTATCGAGGATATGAAAAAAGCAAATTATATTTTGCTCAGTCCGTGAAGCTCTGTTGATGCCCTCAATGTAATTCCCGCTACTTCAATATTTAAGGGGAGCTAAGAACTGACACAATGTGAAATGAGACTGTTTGAAACCACTAAGTAATATTGCATTCAATTAATGTTGCAATAATTGAGTGAGACCTTTAGCTAAGACCTTTAGCTAAAACACAATTTTGAATGGGGGTTGAATGGTAGCTTAGTCGCACGTTCGTTATTACCCTACGGCGAGTACCTTCATCTTGGAGGCAATGGCACTGCCTTTTTTTATTATGTTGGCATAAATGAACTATATGCCATTAGCGTCGAAGTTACAATCAGTTCCCCTTGGAATAGTTGAAGTGTTTATGCGCGTTTCATTGGTATCTTGAGATATAATCATTAGGAATACATTAGTTAACGCAACCTCCATATCAGGATGTTTGCACATATTTAGACCTTCTCTCTTTGTATCCCTCTGTATCTATTTACCCGTATTGTTCTGACATATTTCTTCTGTCTCTCTTTGTCTGTCTGTCAGTTTCTGTCTGCTTGTTTGTCGCTCTCTTTCTTCTTTGTGTCTGTCTGTTTCTATCAAACTGTCAGGCTATCGTTTTTTCTATCTTTTCCCTAAAATATACATCTACACGATGTAAGGTCAGACCTTTATAGGTCTGGTGAACACAAGCTGGTGTGCATTTGCTAATGCAAAATAGAAGCAGATATCTGACTTTTATGATTTACAAGACATGTATTCATCATCAGCTATGTCAATCCACTGCTGGACGAAGCCTCAACATGTTTCCATGCTTGATTATGGCGTACCCTTCCACGCTGGCCTAGTGCGGGTTGGAAGGGACCCTCGTACCTAGAGTAATGTGTGCAGGTAACAGAGCCAGGATGGTCCCTACTCTTTTCGATAAGGTCTGCACCTTTTTACGTGCTCAGGAATGACTCATCTGATACACGGGACCAACTGCTTTACATGACTCTCCGAATTATGAGGCGCCGGACACATATTGCATACACCTGCACATTTTACGCAATGGGGGAACGAGGAGAAATTCCATAATCAAATCGCTGCGCGATTATGCAATTTCCTACCTTTATTATACGAACTATTTGAGTATTACCACGGGGCTCGAACCAGGACCGCTCGATCGATCGATCTTATACTCTGCCAACGGTTCAGTGCCTTAGCCCGGTCGGCCACCTCATGTATTGCTCATCCGTAAGTTGCCTGTTCCGTATTAAGTGTATCGTGTTCTCTATAACTGATACGAGAGTCTGGCACTTGCACACACTAAGCACACTATGCACAACTGTTCTAATATTGATGGTTAACCATTAAAACGGCATTTTTTGTTTCTATTTGGGGGAAACAGATTGATTTGAAGGCTGATATTAAGGACGACAATGAGAAAAATAAGGCTTTTCATCTAATATAAAAAATTATACTAGTTCTGGGTAAGTCAGGGGTCCCAAAGACGATCGGAACAAGCAACTTTAAGGTTAATGTACTAGACCCACATTAAGACGTAGAGTAGATTATATATGTTTACGCAATAACATCTTGAACAAACTCACTGGCATAAGATGGGCTGGCTCACATACCCTAAGATCGACGTCCTGTATGGGAAAGATCAACCCATGGCAAGAAGCTTGATCCAGCGTTAAATGCCTGCTACCAGCTTTATATATATAACAGGATGTCTTCGTCCCAATCCAACGGAGAGCTTATGCATCCATAGCATGAATTGCTCCACTAGACATCCGTCAATAGCGAGCATGCAAGAACGTAGGTGTCAAGTGTCTAATGAGTCCTATGTCCGGACAGAGACCTGCTGCTAACCGCCTTAAAACCGCCCCAAAATGCGCCCTGAAGTTTGTCTCTTAGAGTAACAAAATACTAAAATTCTTCTCCTATATTATAGAGTCACGACCCATACAACAGGCTGACTTGGTGCAGATATTGATATTTTCTCTATAACACTTATCTGTAGAGCTCACACAAGGGTAATACACTAAGTAACTTGATGTCTGTATATCTAAATTGATTCTACTGATCTCATTACGTGAATTAAAATAACAAGCAATTGCACACAATTTAATTCCCTATCGATTTCCATATTGATAAACCATATCTTCAGAGTTTTAACAACGAACAACGTCAATGCTTATCATTCTTGAAAAGCCAAGTGCCGTGTGTGTATCACACACACACCACACACACACACACACACACACACACACACACACACCCCTACACACACACACACACACACACACACATCTATACTCACACCACATACAAAACTAGGAGTTTTCTTTTACGCAACATCATATCATATATTGCAGTTTATTCCGTAAAAGAACTCTTTTTACTGTTTTCTACTCTTTTTTACTTTATTTACCCCATAATTTCCCTCATTCTTCAAGCCCTGCCCTCTTTACGGGCTATCGGTCTGCGACGCAAGACAGTTAGATAAGAAAAATATTAGTTAACACAGTAAAAAACAATTCACACAGTAAAAATTCGACAATTGCACCCAGGTTGTACGCGCTGCGTATTGACCATTAGGTAAAGAGAGTACCGGTTCCCCAAATCATACCTTTATTCTCTAAATAAACATTTGTTTTATTATTTATGAAAAGAAAATATTTATCATTGAACTGATTATGTTGACTATTAAAGCTTGTGTCGCGAAAACTACACTTCCTTTGTGTACTTTAATCTGTCTTTTGTTTTGTTTCTTTGTTAAGTTGCAATTTTTTGTGATCTTCAAGACATAGTGCTTGATTTAGATCTTTTACTGTCCGAGGATGGAACGATTGTTGTCTAACTCTGCGCTGAAGAAAGAATGCCCTCCCCTCCAAGGGGACGCATGTTATCGTCCACTGGAACAAAATGCTCACCCACAGCAACAGTAAGGCAAACATTGGGTCGCATAATATCATTGTGATATCTGACTGAATTGATACCACCCAGGTGGAGACATACCGGTATGTTCTCTTCTCGGAAACGTTCTCATGTCTTTCTCCAGACTCGATTTGTGAAAAATACAAATGATCATGGCAAAGTTTAAGCCGGCTCTACGGTGTATATGGTCAAAGGAGGCGCTACATTTGGTCTTTCTGCATGAAGGCCATTACTGTGGATTCGATTTTGGATGGACTGGTCACGTATTGTTACCCCTGTGGTTTTGTTGAATTTACCATACAATTGAACTGCTGTCTGGAATCGGTTCCTGCTTGCTAAAATTCTCTGGTAGAGGTCTTGGTAGGGGTGTGGACATTAGATGACGTTATCCCGGTCTTCGACGGTCCTTTCCAGTTTCTCTGTACCTCTGCACAGCTCTACTAATGACACTAGTGATCCATAGCCTCGACCCCCTAACCTTACGTACACATTCGGCATACTCTGGAAGAAATTCGTAATTTTGTATTTTCTGTTCGTAAATGGAAGAAATTACAACACAGTGGCATATAGGCAACCTTGCTATAAACATGAAAACTAAAATTTTAAAAAATAATCTTTTCTCGTGCATATCTAGTGGACCATAAACAAAAAATGAGGTGTTGGGATCACGAAACACACCTTTAAAGGGTCATGGTCCTGCTGCTAATAACCTCGTCCCCAGAACCCAAGTTTTTACGGAAGTGGTCAAAATTTTGGAATCTGAAGAAAGCTACTATTTTTTCGCATTTACTCTGTGGAATCTTAGGGCTAAAGGATGTTTGGTTCGGATGCTATGAGTGATGATGTACCCCATTTTGGTTGACAATTTATTAATTTTACACAGTACTCCGGGCAATGGGGATTACAAAATCACGTTTATAGCTCTCACATCAAAACGGGTTGAAGTATCGGCGCAGAAACCCTTTAATTACAACGCGATTCACATGTATACTGCACCAATTGTGTTAAAATGCACGAACAGAATTAACTCATTGATACTATAACCACAAAAGTGAAATGGTGATGATTAATACATATAAAAGAAAGCAAGCATTACATATCAAAATGTGTGCCCCTTTAAATTTAAATCCAAGACGCCTTTAACATCAGATTATAAAGGTAGATAAATCATACCGAAATCTTTATCAATGTACGACTCTGCCTTAGTTTTTGCCTGGCTCTTGCTCTACTTGTCCATGTTCCTTGCACGATGTTCTGTTCTTGCCAATCTTGTGAAATGTCCTGCCCACCCTTGTTTTTTGTTCGTATGTTATAATTAATCTTGTACTCATTACCTATTGTTCTGAATGGGGAGTCCACACACCAAGGCCAACCGATTTACTTTGTATTCTTCTCATTCATGAGCTTTTATCTTGAGTGCTGCTTAATCTCAATGTTGTTCTAATACTTTCACTTGCTTTGTAGTATCACTTGAGACTCTTCTCTGAAGCACTACATCTGCGATTTAACTACATTACTTAAATTTTAATATATTCTCTTTGTTGATTAATAAATTATATTCCCTCTGTGTAAATTTCATTGTAAATTGTTAGTTGATCTTAATGTAAATGAATTATGAATGATTGAATCCGAATTAAATTCCGAATGAATTCCGAATGAAATGATGAATGAATGAACTAACAAATGATGAACGAACGAACGAACACTTGAAACAGTTGTCAGAATGTTATACAAATCATTTTAATAAAATCCAGAAATGTTTAAAAAAAAAAAAAAAAAAAAAAAAAAAAACTTAAAACATCAGCATTTTAATGTATAAAAAGTATTCCAAGAATGTTTTCAAACCTTTCCAAGACACACGATAAGAGCCTTTTTTTATATCATTTTAAAAACATAATGGAAAATGGGGGTAGTAACTACATACCTAGTTCTCCCCCCTTGGCACCAACGTACAGTTTATTTTTAATTGGACTTTCTCGCCGTTTGAATGGGGTAAACCTGGTGTGAGCGCCGTCGCCGAACGCTTATCTGCCCCGCTTTTCGTTTATTTTTGCTGGTCGAAGACCAGCCAGTATCACATTTGTACGGTAACTACCTAAGTCTCTGACACAGTCACTCAATGATCTTATATGAAGGTGTTGCCCAGGCGGGGTCCTTCTGGAGTCTGAATTGAACGTGCAATAGCCCTATGGGAAATGTGCGGAATTAGTTGGGAGTCTTAGGGGGCGCTATTCGAAACACGTATATCAATTAATTCACAGCGGTCTTCTTTCGCTCCTCAAAATCTGGAACAGATCAGAGGTGATTTGAATTGTCTGACGTTTTCGGTGGTTCCACACCTCTTCTTCAATATTACAGGGAATAGCGTTTTTTCGGAAACCAACGAACGTCAGACAAATTTCGGGCAGCGCCGCAGTACGTAATCCTATTTCTAAAATTGAAAAAAAAAAGTTGGCGTAAATTGAAACCAGTGTTTGAAAATTCTCAAGACTGGAAAAATATCAAAAGGCATTGTGGGGAAAATGTATGCGACCGTAGCGATTGCGTGTTCACTTTTCCGTGTCTGCAAGCACCGAAGTACCCGACAAAAACGTTCAATTTTCTCGCTAGGTTCTATAGGTTCAGACCCAATTACGATACATATTCAAAACAAAACATATATAGTAACGGACCCTCTGATGCAAAAACCTCCATAGATCTCCTTCGTTTTCCGGAGATATTTGAGATTTAGTTTCATTTACACATATTCCCTATGACAGACTGATCTCTCGCGCAATACCGATTTAGATAATATCTTTCGCAGTCTGTGACACAGACTACACCGTGGGAAATACTTACCGGACCGCCGTAATGTTGTTCTATATCCCTAGCGTCCCTTAATCGCTCCAAAACCCACCTGACAAGAAATCACGGAGCGAATCCTGCCTTGGGTTAGTGGAAAATTGATCCTAGATCTGACAACAAAAAGTACGGCTACCTCACTTTTTTGCGGTGATTGTCAGATTTTCCTTTAGGGACGATAGGGATATGAAACTGACACACTCGCAAATCTAGCTGAAGTTTATGTATGCATGAAGCAATTCTTTTATCGTATTGTAACTAGAAAATGGATTTAGATTCATACTGAAGTGTTGGCTTTATGCAGAAGATTCGTAAGTATGCTCTCATACATGTAGTGTAAAATGGTTTCAGAAAATGTGCAAAAAATACCGCAAGAGAGTTTGGGGCGTGTTTTTATCATTTCCATTGTACAGAGCACTGCCTACAGGCTAGCACTAGCACTTCCCAACTAGAGCATACACTAAATGCAAAACGTTGCCAGAAAGAACAACATAAAAATGCGACGGGTGGCTTGCACAACTAGTCGAAAAGGTCGCTGTTCTAACACTTTTGAATAGAAAACAATATCCCTAACTTCATAGAGGAGAATCTGAACGATCAACACGAAAAAAGGGAGGTAGCGTTAGCTTTTCTTGTTAGATCTACGGGCCAATCATCGGCGGATTTAAGGAAAGGGCCCTGTCAGCAATTTAAGTGGGGCACCTTTGCTTCGCAAGTGACACTTATTCGCACTTTAGTACCTAGGGGGTGTCCTGTTCCACCCCTCAGAAGTGAAGAAATTTTGAAATTTGGTCTTAAAATGCGCGATTTGATGCATAGTGTTGATCCTGTAGAGGAAACACAATCTTCAATGATATGTGGGGGGCTGAGGGGGGTCGGGGGGGGGGGTGATAAAAAAAAATGAATTTTCCGGGTCCCCTTTTTTGGATCTCAAAAATTAGAGCCCCCTTTTCACTATCTTAAAATTACATCAACTCCACAGAAAATCATATAGACTCCATTTTCACGATCAAAATTCTGTGATTTTTTTTCATGACCATTGCCCCAACCTCCATGGTCCCTTTCGACTCCCCCGCCCCCCCCACCAATTACAATGTTTTGTGAAGACTTCCTAATCAATAACAGGGACTGATTCAAGAGATTTGACTTTTTTGCGAAACATCAACCCTGGGCCGATCGCATTTTGGTAGAAAAAAAGTGGTGTGGGGCCAAGTGTCCTACATGCGTGTAGATGGTGTAAAATTGAATGATACTGTTCTGTGCCCTTATAAACGTGGAAAAAATCACTGTAGCAGTGTTTTTCCCCTTTTGAAAAATTTTTGTTGAGGGGCCCTGTCAGCAGCTGCTGACAACCTGCGGACCTCTTAATATCTCGCAACTTTGGGGCAATTTCCCCTAACTAAGACAGGGGTCCCGCATCCGTGAACTTTTTCAAAATAGTTAAGTGACGTTCGGGAGATGGGGATTGAAAGAAGGTAATTTCAATCATTTTCATCTTATCGAGAGCTTGCTCAATATCATGACGACGTCATTAGTAAAAATGGCCCATAGTGGCATATGTTGAATTCGAACCAATCGGCCTCAGCTACTCGGCCCAGTCAAACAGATCATTTCGACCAAGCATTAAACAAACATTTGTCAATCTTCAAGTGCTTTATGGGACAATGCGCTTCTCTTGTAGCCCCTGAGGGTACCTTTTGGCTAAAAAAGAAAAAATAACATATGCTAGAGCTCAAAGGCTGACTCAGAAGATTTCCGAGGAGGGCGCCCTCAATTTTCAAAACAAATTGTGGTTTGGCATATACCTCAGCTTGTCATATAATAAACACTGTGTGAAATAGCTAAGCTCAAATCGAAAGTCCTTTCAAGAGAAAATTTTCACAACTTTGTTATAAATTTCCAGATCCGGAAATTAGTTAAACACAGTATCCTATGGAACATAAAATAATGTTTACTGAACATGGAATATAAGTTTACTGCATGGAAACGAACAAATTCGATGCATCTCAAACTTTGGAATTGGGATTGTTAATGACGTTCGTGTACGCCTAGGTCAGAACATCTTTCAAACACAATAAATGAGCCTGTGCACAAGTGATCTGAAGTATATATAATCAACAGTTTTAATGATCTTACTTGATTGTTCAAGAAGTTGTATTGTCCAAACCGTTACATAAATCAAAATACACAATACAAACAATTTATAAACTGATACTTAATGTTCAAAAAGAGGCGGTGCAGTTCAACGATTATATGTCCTCACAGCGATGGCTCCAAAATGACAGCGCACAAGTTCATACAAAACTCAGGTAATATTCCAGGAATCTTCTCAGTCCTGAAGGTAATATTGTCCAGCAGGTTCAAGACGAGGGGTTTCCATCGACGGAACAAATAGTAACACCAATAATAAAATCCAGGTAATATAACACTATCCAGTCTGTCGCTTGTCCTCATATAGGACCAAAACTGGCTCCATTTTGATTCCAAACTGAAGCTTTTGTAAAGACGACAGCAGACCATTTAGCTATCAAGCTCCGGCGGCAATCGAAATATTAAATCCTGGCACTAGATGTAGAACTCAAATCTACATGATTGTAGAGTAAAACGACCTATAATTATACTGTATAGTCGAGCTCTGTTCAGCTCTGATTTCAACTCTGCCTCAGTCCTGCAGTCACAACTAATGTTAACTTCACACAGATAGATTCCCCTTCAACAATAATCATTACATCATTCTTAATATGCATAAACATAACCTTACACTAGCTGACCATCAGAATTCATCACCCAAATTACATCATTCATATATATAACTTTGTGGGGAAATCCCTGATCTTACAATGTATTGATCTCAAGACTGCATAAACAAGGTGACAAAGTTTCTAAGTTTAGCAATCTTGGCGGAATTCCCATTTCCCCATTGTGCAATTAACAGGTGCACTTAGCAAAAAACAAATCTAGGGAATCCCCTTTTCTCTCTAATTATAGTAAACAAAGTGCTTTTCCGTGAGAAACTTTTCTCAATCAAATTGAACAAATAATATTTTAAAAGTTTTAATCAGGAAAAATGGAGGCCATATAAATCCTCC
>JAMKCH010034928.1:0-23209 GCA_023653785.1 Ophioderma brevispina
CAAAATTGTATACATCGCTAAAAATTGTTAAGACAATTATTCTACAGACTCTAGAGAGGCTATGTTATGTTCAAAAGAAAATTATTTTTCTTTTAGTTAGGAAATATACACTCAAAACAAATCTCAAACCTTAAATGGAATTGGAACTCCACAGAGCAGTTGTAACTTATGGCACCAAACGATATGTCCAAATTGGAAAAAAATGATTCGATGCCATTAAGTTACAATTATTGGAAACTACGGCTGAGCATGATCCTCAATTTGTACATATCATATGCCATTATTAATGAGATGATATGGAGGAGTCATGCCAAAAATTGCGTGAATCTGATAAGACCAAATTTTGTTCATCAAATCTTCAATAATTTTCACTCTTCACGGCAAATAAATATTTACCTGATTTCCCAACTTGAAAGCATTTCCATAGAGTGTTAGCAACAACGGTAGTCGTAAATATCTTAATCAACTCTTTCGGAAGTGAATTTCATGAAATTTCAAGACTAAGTCCTGGGTTTTGTGATTGCCAGATGGCTTAACGGCAAGTGTGTATGCCAAAAGACTGACGTAATTTCACAAGGTGTAATATTGTCTAAACAGAGGGCAGCGAGATGGAATCTTGAAAAGAAAAGCATAAAAATATTTAATCATCGCTGGTTAAAAAAAAAACTAATATCAACTCTTAACAGGGAGTGTAAATGCATAATGTAGCCTATATCGTCTTTAAAAAAAAAGGAATAAATCCAAACCTAATATTTGATTGCCTATTATAAATTGATAAAAAAATGACAATTAACCATGCTGAAAATAAAGTTTTTAGGTTTTAGTTTTAGGATGTATGTATTGGCTAGTCCTGATGAGGCATGACTACTCCATAGATGACTAATCATTATGCCATAACCTTAATCACATATAGGCCCGTTAAGGCATGACTGTTAAAGAAACGTCATGTGAAGGCCCAATTATTGGGAATAGTTATTGGGCGCATTTTAGCAAAATCCAGATTGAAATACCTTCAATAATTATGTAAATATGTGTGACGTTACGTTGGTTGTTTCCTTAAAACCAGCCAATCCAATTCTAGAATTATTGCACATATCCCAACGAGAATGACACTACTGAAGGGATGAATAACAACTCAGAATGTTCGTCACCGGCTGGGAAAAACCTTATGAGCGTATTCTGCCAACCATCAAGCCTCTGGCAGTGTTCGATTGAGAGGGGTTTTACATGCACAGATGCATACATTTGCTCGGTGCATGTTAAAAAATTCAGCCTGTGGCATGCAGATTTTCGAGTTATACAGCCCATTTCTGGAGAAAATCCCCAAGGGTCATGCTAACTTTTCTTTCTAAATAAAACACTGATCTTGGTAATTAAAAAAGACTTTTTAAACAACATCGCTCATTTGAGAGAAAAAGTCACTATTAAAACTCATTCACGCCATTCAAAATGGATATACTGGTGCTTAAGTGGAAGAGTGTTTAGTGAACAGCACGGTGATGAGCTTATGACTCGGAAATCAGGTAAGATATATGAAAATTGGAGAGGTGACCTGCGGGTCAGTTGTCGAAAAAATTTGAAGGTACACAAACCAAGTCCTAGCTGTTAACACGTACTGATTTGGGGGGACTTCACATATAGACTGTTAAAGGCATATAACTAAAAACGTCATGTGAAGTCAAAATTATTGGGACTAGGGTTTGGGTACAACACGAACCTTGTGGATTCATTAATAAAAAACTTCTCTGAGCATGATGACGTTATCAAGCAAACTTCTGGTTTACCGAACGCTAGCTGGCCGTCAGTGACGTCATTAATTAGCGGCGCACTTCATTAATTAGGCAAATCCAAAATTTCTAAAAAGTGATGTGTGGTGCAGTGATCTATAATGTGTAAAGAAGTGTGATAGTGTTTAGAGAAAGCAACTGTACTATTCTGACAATGATTTTACATACACAATAAAGCCATGTATCCAAAACAAATGGCACAGCCACTATGACTCTTAGTCATAGGTAGCACTAGTGGGACTAGTTAAGCCAAAAAAGAATTTTAACATAAGAGAAAATGGCTCGCAGAGTGAAGTGAGCCCACCATTCATGGCCTGCTTGAAGCAAATCATAAATGTAATAACGACTGATACATAATAAAGTACATCAGGTAAGGTAGCTGTTGTAAGCTTTATCTGTATTCCGTTTATATGTGATTGTAGACGACGGTTCAAGTTGATGAAACGAGTCCATGGCCATGGCAAGATCGTGCTTATAATGCAGGCTTACATGTACGTACCACTGCACTATATTCAGCAGGGTGCCGAATTCAGGGATGGTATAAAACCAAAACAAAACCGAATTCAGCACACAAAAACAACTGCAATACATACAAATAGAACATGGCCAAATACCAATGCATTTCTTCCAGCATACCCTTTACTCTTGTGTCCCCACCAAAACTTGTGAAATCACGCAAACAAATCCAATCCAGTATGTTTGCAGGATGCACCACCACACCCACGGATGTGACCAAAAAATGTCCAAGGGCGCTGCCATTGTTGAAATCACTGACTTGGTTGAGCTAAGACAGATCCCGCTTTAGTATATGGTTAACCATTGTTTATGGGGTGAATTTTGAGTGTCCTTGATCCCGCCTTAATCGCCTACTTCATCAAAATAAAAATAAACGAAATTAAAAATAAGAAACATTCCTACATAAATACCCGACTTTTTGTTTGGAAAGCCGTTTTTTTATAAGTTGGGTACAAGCAAATTAATCTATTCGATTAGCGTAAGTTGCTCCCGTAAACAGCTAGGCGCTTATTTAGTTTTCAAGAAAAAAAAATCAGCAATCGAGACACAATTATATATTATTATCTACCGCAAGATAGACTGTTTTCGTGATAAATGGTATTTATAAGCAAAAACACAAAATTTATATCGAAAACCTAGGTTTTTAAATCGAAAACTTTTTTATCGAAAAAAACTTTAGTTTTTGTGTGTGGAAAAAAAAAGTCTGGTTGTCGAGTATATGGCCCTGTGAAAACTTATCAAATTGAAAAATTTGAGATTCATGGAAAATGTATTAACATTTGAAAAACCAATGTGAAAATCACACTCTTCAAAAGGTGGTGTGTTTATTACACACAATAGACTCAATTTATCAACATGAAAACAAACTTTTTCTATATGAGAAGAGACGTTTTCGCAAAAACGTGTCGAAACCATGGTTTTTTTTTTTTTTCTTTCTTTCTTTTTTAAGTTATCAGTGGGATTAAACTTAGTTTTTCACTCGATAATGTTAGTTTATGTGGCTTGACCACAATGTTTAGGACCTATTGCTTGAGACGGTGGGTGCTCAATAATTCGATAAAGAGGAGATTTTTGTTAGGATACGAATATTCTCTCAAATTGAACAGGGGATCGTTGTAGACCACCTACCAAGAACGTTCCCGAAGGTTGACGGGGCCCAAATTACAAAAAAGTAGGAAATGTGTTACACTACATACAGACAAAAGAGAAAACAGAAAAAATATTGGTTTCAACTTGCATACTATCGTAATTGTCCCCATAAACACCGTTTCTTTGACTTTCTGTTCGTGCACGACAGAGTAAGTACTAGTAGGTTTTTAATGAGATCCGTGGACCATTTTTCGGATACCTTTTTTTTTCGATGGATTTGGCAAGTTAAGAGTAGACCAATTTTAACAAAAATAGCTCCTATACACCTCCCAGAAACCGACGGCTACTTTTTTACAGAGCGTCGTCAGGGGGGAAGAAAAAAAAAAAAAGACAAAGGTTTTTTTTTAAATAAAATGTTTTGCGAAAAAAAAAAATAAAAAAAAATCGGCCGCCGCCCCCCCGCCGCCATTTTTAAAATACATAAACATCGTGATAATTTCTGGAACAAGATGAGCTACAATGATGAATGAGGAAAATGTCATTTCCCACTAATCTAGCACAAAGATCAGTGGAAGAGTGATGGTTTATTACATATAAATGCACATCTTGACCTCTAAATCCAAGGATGGCTGCCGACAATACCTTGGAAAGATAAATATCTTTGCTTCAGATATGTCGACTGACAAATAAGTTGTTTTTTCATACTAATTTTGACATTGAGAAGCAATAGAATTGTAATTGAGCATTTTGAGACGTCTGGCTCTCAAAATTCAAGATGGCGACCTAGACGGCCATCTTGCAAAAAATAGACTAATGGCCATATTTTATCTGGGCAAAGCTTAGGACCTAAAGGAAACAAGCTTGATGTATTTATAATAGTTTTGTCAGGATAAATTTCAATGGAATAGTGTATTACAACATTTGCTACACTTTGAATTTGAAAAAAACAAAAAATTAAAAAACTGAAAAAAATAGAAAAATTAAAAAAAATGTAAACTATTTGACACCAATGCCCTAAAATTGACAGATAAGGATCATTTTTATAATTTTGGCATGGACATGATGTTAGATGAAAATGAAATCTACTGTGTAAAAGACTTGAAATGTAAACTTCATATAGAGCAGAAGCAGGATATTCATAGGGGCATTATTTAAGGAGTTCGTTTACCCCCACTACAGAAAAGGTTTAAAACACCTTTGGTGTTGTTAGTATGGACCCACTAGATCAATGCTAGTAGTTAGTGCTCTCAAATTGTGCTATAATTTTTCAATAGGGGCCAATTTAAGGCTGCACATTGGGTTCCAAAACTTTTAAAAATTGCTCCGATCAAGTTGAAATGTATGCCATGCTGTCCATCTGGTCATACGGATCCAAAAAATGTCTAGTTTGTAACACCTACCGATCATTGGTTTATAGGCTGAAATGACTTTGAACTTCTACTTACTTCTTCTCTTAAATGGTAAAAAAGGTCATCTTCATTTGTACAGGGCCGGGTGGTCAAGGTTATAGTATTGCTTTGAGGAAAGGAGGACTCCCCACAATGTATTAGTTTTGACTATTGTATGTTTAATTACCGAGATAGAGGATAAGGGCCAAATAAGGTCAACGCCATTTGGATTATGTTGCTCTATGACCTATTTTGTAGCAATATCATGATAAAATCCTGCCGATGCTACAAAATAGTCCTTATTTTGACACATTAAAGCCTAGATGAACAACTTCTTTAATTTTTTTTACCAAATTGGAGCAACTTCTTATTGTGTTACCAATGGAAATTGGACCCTTTGTACCCAGTTCAGCCAATTTTTTTTTTACCCTATAAATCCAAAAACCATGGTCACCCATGAGACTACAAAGTATACTTTTGGAATCCATATGGACTAGACCGTCCGAGGAAGAGTATGGCATAACCTTTCAACATGGGATTGGGCATTAGCATTTAAAAGGTTTTGACCCCTGTGGACCTTAAATTGGCCTCTACTGAAAGTGGACACCAACATTGAGAGTACTAAAACTAGCATTGATAAGAGGGGTCCGTACTATCTACCAAAGGTGGTGTCAAACATTTTTGTTCCAGTGGGTTGGTGTGAACGAATCGATGATGTTTGACCTGGACCATGCTCCTTTGCTCCTATTATTTGTTTGAGTTATAATTACAGGGGGACACTGAACTGTTCTTCAGGTGGGGATATGCGGCCCCGATTTATGAATTGGGGGCTTAGAGATTAGAAAATGATTTGGTCTGCAACAGTACCAGGTTATAGAGGGTCTTAGGAATTAAATTTGCAGAAATATGCAGGCTTAGGAGCTGGAATATGTCTCTTTAAAGTTTAGCTTCTGAGGCAAACACATTTATAAATAAGGGACATTTAGAACTGAATTATGCTTCATATGGGGGTTAGGAACGATGGAGAGATGAAAAAAATGGAGGAGGTCTTAAGCGGGCAACAGGGCACCTTTCAACCAATTTCAATTTCTGGAGGAACAAGAGCTGGATGGATTGGACTTGAATTGGACAGTTTTACTCCATAGAATATTATAATAGCCCCTAGAGAAGGAACCTATTTCAAGTCGAATTAGTTGGTCATTTCCAGCCTTTCTCTTCATTATTTTTAAGTCATTTTGGTTATAGTTAATTTACTACCACTAGGTAAACGAGAAAACTTTAGGTTAGTAATGATTAACGTAATAAATAAGTGGAGGGATTACAGGAAAGTTACAGAACTCTTATGTGAGGAGGAATTCAAAGGACAGTAGTGAGACTAACACTGACGGTAATCCATGGTGTATAGGCAGCCTGCCAAATCAATACAGATTCAGCTTTATGCCAGAGTTCACTGCCTCACCATGCTCACCATATGCAATTCGATCACATGATTGCGACAAGCTGTAAATCTAGACAATGAGAATACCAACAAACTATGTACAAGCGAATTCGTTGGCTCAGAGAATCGTCGGGCTGGGAGGGGGGACCTGGTGTCTAAACACAAACGCAATTTGATCAGTGCAAGGTGTTTGTGTGATGAGGATATGCTTTGCATTCATCATGTATGGTGTGATCGTAACTCGGGTTTTATGATATCAAGGACAAACAATTGCAGATTGCCTAGACAAATCTAAAAAAAATTAATTTGTAGCGTCGTGGGGTATGGGCGGAACTCCTTGAGACCAGAGGGTCTCAGCGATTTGGAGAAGTTCTGTCATTCCTCGCATATATTGTGATGCAAAATCAAAGATGTTGTTGAGATAGAGTTACAAAGTAGAGAGTTAATAAAAAGACAACGATCACCATTTCTTCCACAACACTCAGGAGAGTTTCGTCCGCAATTAGAGCGGAGCATTATCTTAGATTAGTGCAAAAAAAAATTACCAGCTCCAGAAATCACTCATCATTAGATTGGTCACGGATGGCAACTATTTTGACACTGGTGTATGTAACCTTTCTATCAAAATATACCCAGCTGAGAGGATAAGCTGAGAACTGTTACTTGGTACAAACATTATTGAAATGTCTAATTCCTATAGGAGCAAATTACGAGATTCAGCATTTGTTTATATTGAAAAAAGCATAGACAAAATCGCCGTTTGGTTCATTTGAAGTCAGTTCTGTAGCAAAAAATAAAAGCGCAAGGCAATCATGAAATCTATTTTCTGTTATACATATCAAGGAGAAAATATGGATTTATAAATTGCTTTACAAATATTTAACTGGGACACTTTGGCCAAAATCTGAATCGAGGGCGTCCCTTCTTTTTTTTTTGTCAAAAATGAGGTTTTTGCATGTTTGTGTGTCTTTACATGTATTAACCATGACCGAAATACTTGTCTTTGTGTGTGAAATTAGTACATTTTGTAAGAAATGACTCCGGAGGATTGTCTTCCATTGGCTTAGATTGCTTACAACTGAATGTAAGAAAATACATATCAAAGTGGTGTAATTTCCATTGTAAGCCCTTCAGACTGGGCCACTGGCCACCTTATTTAGCTTATCATAACCCAAAATTTAGGGATTTACTAGGATATAAGATAAACTAGTATTAAAACAAAAAAACCTTTGAAAATGAAAAAAAATGGTGTGGAATGACCAACTGACACAGCCTGTTCTAGGTAGCTATTTTAATATTCCATGGGTTAATAAAGGTTTAAGTAAGTTATTTAAGTAAAACCGCTTTTAGTGCTCAAGGCACAAGTCCAAATCTATCCATTTGATCTCTTTTAAGGAATTTGGTATTTCGTTGTAAATGGCCTGCGTACCTTTTAAGACCGTTTGCGTCTCTCAGCAGTTCCTAACCCCAGTTGAAGTACCAATTCAGTTATAAAGGCATTAATTGGAAATGTTTGCCTCAGAGTACACCGACCAAATATTCAAAAATCTTCAAATTCCAAAAACCCTACTTTGGCAGACCAAATCATTTCCAAGCCCATAATGTTCGAAAATCAGGACCCGTAGGGCACATCCCTAACGTGAAAAAAAACTGTTAAGTTGCCCCCGGGAAATTATACTCAAACCACCTAAGGGGTGGTTTACATTCAAAATGTTGTATACAATTTAATAGTAGTCATTTTCATCTAAGTCTACTAAGATAATCTCGTACAGACAAGACCATAACCATTTCACAGTGTATTTTTGTGAGGGTGTTCAGTTAAAAATAGGGCT
Organism: Ophioderma brevispina; assembly: GCA_023653785.1. Taxonomy (NCBI): domain Eukaryota; kingdom Metazoa; phylum Echinodermata; class Ophiuroidea; order Amphilepidida; family Ophiodermatidae; genus Ophioderma; species Ophioderma brevispina. The sequence goes on from JAMKCH010034928.1 coordinate 8,051, forward strand.
TTACATGCCAAAAATTAGAAAAAAAAAATCTGTCCTCATTTAGGGCATTGGAGTCAATCGTTACAATTTGCATTTAATTTTCAAGAGGGCTACGAGCACCATCCTTGGATTTTTAAAAGGTCAACGTGGTCAGCAAATGTTGTATACACTATTACAGTTTGTAATGAAATTTTTCCCTTGACAAAACTAGTAATGAAATTACACCAATGCTTTTCCTTTAGGTCCTGTGTTGCCAGAGACGAAAATATGGCCAGTATTCAGTTTCAAGATGCCATTGGTTGACATCTTGAAATTTTGAGAGCCAGACAGTCTCAAAATACTAACAATACCAATTCTATTTGCTTTTCTCATTGTCAAAATAGTAGAAAAAACAATTATTTGTCAGTCGACATAATTCTGAGCAAAGCTTATTTATATAATATTACATTTCCAAAGTGATACCGGTCGCCATCTTGGATTTAGAGGTCAAGATGGCACTTATATGTAGTAAACATCACTCCAACTGATCTGTTGTGCAAGAATTAGTGGGAAATGACACTTCATCATTGTAGCTCATATGGTTCCAGAGATAGCACCTTTTTAGTATTTCAAAATGGCCCCCCGAGCACGGCCATTTTGAAAAAAACGCTCTGTAAAAAAAGTTAGCCGTCAGTTTGGGAGGTGTATAGGAGTTTTTTTGTTAAAAAATTGGTCACATTCATTGCCAATCCATCAAGGAAAAAAAAGTATACTAAATTTTTTTTTTTTTTTTTTTTAATTTTTCTTTTTTTATATTAAATAATCTTATTACATAGAGACAGTGTATTTGGCTTATGTATTTCAGGTGTGATCTAACATTGGAAAGCATCCCATATGCAAAACAACCCGGGTTCGAAAAAAAATTGGGGCGCTTCGTTCTGGAAATCTCCTCATGTCTCTTTAAGTCCCAAACTTAAGTTCTAAGGAAATGTACCCTATCTTTTTCAACAAATCAGTAAACTTAAAATATTAAAGAATTTTTAATTTAAAGGTGTGATATTATAACTTGGTATGTTGGTTTAATTGATGCCAAAGAGAGTTGAAAAACGGAAAGGTTTATCACCTGTAGACAATGTTAGGTACTTCTTATTCTTACAATCCAATGTTTACCAGGCTGCCTGATGCAAAACTTAGTTTACAACTGTAGGCCTTAAACTTAGTTTTTTCAAGAAAAAAACTATGATTATTAACTGAAAAACTTTTGATGCATAAGAGAAAGACCCAATGCCCCAAAACATAACCAGAAAACATGACAAAGAAGATGGCCTATAAAGTTCATATTCAATAATGTGCAAACGACTAAACGATTAAACGAATTGCAGCATGATTATACTGCGCAAAGACGAAATTGCTTTAGCCTTTTCGCTGTTTTAGACGCTTGCGACAAAAAACTCATAAATTTGGACGAAAAGAACTGACCATTGACATGATTGACCAGATCGGTTATTCAAAATTGGAAAATTATTGAACAAGGACGTTTGCCAATGACCAAACTTGCTTTGAAAACATAGACGTAAATCCCGGGGGGGGGGGGGGTTATATTTTATTTTGCTGCTTCAGTTGTTTGGAATTCGCTTCCAAACAGCATTCACGGTAGACCCAAGCCCAAGAACTTGAAACGCAGCTTAAAACTCACTCTTTTCATCAGCTTTTCAATGCTCATATCTATTTTTGTTTGATTTAAATGTGTTTCTGTTATATCTGACTTCTCTTGAAGATTTAGCGCCTTATATAGGAACTATTTATTATTATATTATGATGACGATGATTATTATTATATGACTAAATAGCGGATTAAGGGGAATTTATCTTTGTTATTCAAGAAAGTTGGACTTAAGGGAAATTTTCGTATCCCCTTAAGGAATCTTTTGTTTGTGCTTTATTCCGTCAAAGATATGTCATAGTAATTTAAGTGCAATGAGGTGGAATAACAAAGGCTACTAATTTAAGTAACAAAAATACCCATTATAAACTAATGAATAATTAATAATTCCCCTTATTCTACTCTTATATTATTATTATTATTAATAATATTAATATTACTATTATTATTTTATATACCCCAATATTTTTAATGTAGGGGATAGTCAAATACACACCCCCATGTTGACGCCCGTACCAAAATAACCTCATATTTTACCATTTAGTTTAAAAATGGGTAAATTTCCGTGCGCTTCGCGCGCATTTTGTTCTAATTAGAATTACATTAACGATTTTAGGTTCTAGATGACACAATTGTGACCCACTTTTAACTCAGGTAACTGTTAGCATTCCAGTCTTTTTGTCTACATAAAGCACAGGTCACTGTTAACATTCCAGTCTTTTTGTCTACTTCAAGTAAAAGGAAAAGAACAACTTCAAAAGTGTCATATGTGGGATACAGCATTTTGGTCAGACTTATAATCCATCACTTGGCTTGTGGGATTTGAGTATAAAAAAAGGCAACTGACTAAATCATACTTGTTTTCTTGTTAAAGCTGCTGAACTGGGGCTTTACATATTTATGGATGGTTCGGATTAGGTGAAAATGCGGAAGAAGTCACTGTGACTTGTTTTTGGGTTTGTAAAAGTGGGTCACAATTTTGTAGCATACTACTAACGGAACTCACTTGTCAGCAAACCTGCTTCATTAATATATTTTCATCCCCATCCACCCCCATGTCAAAAATAAAAATAAAAACACCACTGTTCGAAAATACAAAAATCTGGGAACCGAATTCACAATATTTGAAGTCCATATCGAAAAGGTTTTTCATGAAATCAGCTATTGCTGAAGAAGTAGTTAAATTATATGTAAGTTTAATCCAAATAAAATTCACGATGGCGTTGGTTATTTCATTGTAAGGAAGGTTGCGCATGTTATCTCAAAAGCATTAACCGATATTAAATCGTTCGTTATCTACTGGAAGTGGGACAGATCAATTAAAATTGCATAAGTCATACCAATTGACAAAAAAGGACAATGTTGAAATATATTTTTAAATTTATCGCCTTGCATTTTGTTACCATGCTTTTCCAAAATATTTGCCGTTTTAATAATACACTGCAAACAGTGGGTTTAAAATTTAACACCAGGTCGGTGTAAAGATTCTCGGGTGTTGGTTTCTGGTGTTGAAATTTAGTATTAACAAGGCTCGGTGGTTTGCTGCACAATTTTAATTATGGGTTTTTGACTTGCTTATAATGAAACGTTAGAGGTAAACAGTGGCAATAGAAAGCAAACAACAACAAAACAAACATTTTCTAATAAAATGTCAGATGTTACAAAAAAAATGTTAACACCCAAGTGTGTGGTCCCGTATTGATTCCAGGAAGCTCATAAATTAACACCAGACGGTATCAATTTGGCACCGGTTGGTGTTTAAAAATAACACCGAATGTGGTGTAAATTTAACACCAAACAATGTCATATCATATATTGTAACACCGAATGTGGTGTAAATTTAACACCAAACAGTGTTCTATCATACTTGTAACCACCAAAATGGTGTTTAATAAACACTAACATGGTGTTAATTCAACGCTGAAATGGTGTAAACTAACACCAGTGGGTGCGGTCCCATTGAGTCCAGAAGGGTGTTAAAAGTAACACTCATGTGTGTATGGGACTTACCAAAGAATAAGCTATGATGAACGCAATTTGGGTTTAGACCGAATCACTAAATATAGGGTATAATGGAATTAGTAGATAAAGTGTGATGCTGGTGAAAGCAGTAAAGCACGGTTGGGACATTCTTGGGCATGTCAAAGTTCTTGACACAATAAATCCGATATTTTGTGTACAAGCTATAATATTATGGTGTCAGAGGCATCGCGCTTGAATGGTCAGTTTAAAAGCTATCTCAATAACCGAAAACAATTTGTTCGTTATCAAAAGCTTTATTTAGACGCTGGGGCATGTTTCGTTGCTGTTGTTTAGTAGTCCACATCAGGGGAGGAGGGCAAACCAAGTGTTCAAATAAAATATCAAAATCATATACCTTTTTTGCCCCAAATAAAAATGAACATTTTCTTGAAATGAAAAATCATTCAATTTATTTCCCCAAACATCCGTGCCCAAGAGGATACGCAGACTTCAGCAAAACATTGGAGCTAAATATATTCAACCCGGCCATGTGCGGTGTAGAAAAAACAATTCAGATTCCTTTTCATAGGAGTGCAGGGAGCAGTGTTATATTGTCTCGCTGTTGAAAAGACTCAGGTCTTACCACCTCTCCGATTTAGACGAAGTCTTTAATGACGTAAGCGCAAAAATAATTATCCTCTTCGCAAATAAATAAATATTGAGATTCATGGCGTGTTCAATTAACTTTGTCCAGGTTTTTCATCATTTATTCGAAAAGGAAGAAAGGACAAACAAAAATCATTGCAGAATGTTGTGAGCAAGCTTTGACCATAAAACTTGTGCAGAATTAAAATCCGTAACTTATTGCCCTATAACTTTCATTTGATATTTTTTCAATTTTACCGCGCTTTCAGAAGAAAACTGAGGAGTCAACGACCTATCTAATAAGTAAATGTTTAGTTATTGTGAAAGAGGACGGGATTTTGTTTACTCGAACACCGAATCGTGGAGGTGAAACATCTGGCTATAACAATGGTCCCACATACCGGACCCATTGTAATATCTGTAGCTCATGGTGGCTGAAGTCTATACAGATTCCATTGGTCACTGATATTATGAATTTAGGAAATAGCCAAATTGATTCATTTTTAAAAAATGTGCAAGTTTATTTGGGGCAACACGACGGTTAGTCATGTTAATAATTTATCAATAATTTTACACCGGGTTTTGCTTTATCCCTTTGAAGGGGACTCCGTAAATTTGTTATGCGGGGGGGGGAGGGGGGTATTTTTTTTATTTATTTGGTTATTTGGTTTAACGCCCCATAGTCTAATTCGGATCCAATGGATTATCAAATGTAGCGTACCCCAAAGTTCTATTCTAAGCCGTTGCTTGTTATACTTAGGCCTTAATATAAATGTAGTAGTAGTAAAAACCAAAGTTTTATTCCGGTTTTGTCCCCGCTAACGGGATGGCCGAGGACCTCACATTCACAGCAATACTGATGTGTGAGGTGTGATGAAGCAAAGGATATTGACGGATGCCCTTCCTGACGTCAATTGCGGGATGGCCACCATTAGCTACGCCAGAGCCGGACGCCCTTGTAGGATACATGAATAAATTATATTTTGTGCGGCAGGTCCATTGTACTGCCCACACTGATGAAAAGATTTCAAGTATTATCAGGTGTTTATCATTCCCCGTATTGAGATCTCGTATCTGTCATAGCAGAAAGGGCAACGTACTCACCTCGCTCATGATTTTTAAAATTGATGGAGGACTTACAAATTTGAGATAATATGCCTTGAAACTCTGTAAAGGATCTGAAAATTCAAAACTGAATAGCTGAATAGAGAAAGTAAAAAGGTTGGATTACAGGTGCAAAAAGTAAAACAAAGCTTTATGACCAACTCTGAGACAAAGGACAACAAACTGCCGAGAGATAAAATCATGGCAATTGCATGATGGGAAAGTGGCAACTTTTAAGTATTTGGGACAAGCACTAAAAATGGACACCCACACAGCCGAATAAATGCGGGGATCGAGATGCTTTGGAGATGGCGCCAAAAACCTGTTGACGAAAACATCCTTAGTCCCTGAGGGAGGAGATGAGGGCAGGTCATGCAGTGTGTGATGCAACCATGATTATGGAGCTGAGACATGGTCAACAACTAAGGGTATGGACACACGAATTGATACAGCCCAAAGAGCAATGGAAGGTAATCGATCCATATCCGCCTAAGTGGCAGAGTTCACCACACAGGAAAATTCAGGCACAGAACCCAGGTGAAAGAGAATAAAAAATGGAGTTTGGCATGTCCATGTATCCAGAACACAAAACCCAACAGCTGTACAAAAGACTGCAGATTGGCAGCCAAAAGGAAAATGGGTAAATGGAGGGTGAGAGGAAGACAGAAAAGCACGGGAGCAGATGAAATTACAAGGTACCTGTGAAAACAACAGCTTGGGTAAGGAATCAAGCTCAAGAAACTGATGGGGAAAATGTGGAGGAGGCTACACACAGCAGTGGGTGACTAGGGATGCCACTGTTTCGGACGGTGGTGTATTACTGCTACAAAGAGATGAAACGAACAGATACAACATAAGAAGATGATTCATCAGTGCATTCCAGCAGCTGAGCTTAACCTTGAGGTGGGCGGGGGGGTGGGGGGTACAGCAAATCTTCCCTGATTGATCCGCCACAGGAAAAGCGTATCAGAATCCAGGTAGAACAGCAGCCGTATCTTCACTGGGATCTTCACCGGACTCAACGAGTGCATGAACATGGGGACTGATGGGATAAATATGATGGGGTTGGGTAGGGGTGACTCCTACTTGATTTGCTTTAGACCAGGTATTCAGGGTCTCTGGGTGGAAAGAATAATTAAAACATTGTGACTGTGACTGAAGAGACACATAAGTTTGTCTCTGAATGGCGAATCGTGGTTTATTTCCAGTAATAAGATTCGTTCCAAAGTTTGACTGATGACTGAAATCAATCATTTTTTCTTGCAACATTTTTACAAAACAACTTGGTTCTTACCCATTATGGGTAATAATAGGAAGGTATAATTGGGGTGTGTAGGGATCACTCTACATTCAAGAGAGTGGTTATAGGTGCAAACATTGTGCAAAAATGCGAGGGGTCGGGCGTAATCTGGCATTTGTACGGGACTGGGTCTGGATAAAGGCAATTAGGATATTATTGCCTCTAATTAGGTTAATTGAATATAACAAGAAAACGGAAAGGTCAAATAACAAAATAAATATCATATGCCATGTTACTGCGAAAATTGTGACATATGGTACCAGGGTCGATATACTTTGGACTACGTATACCACTTTTAACTTTGATTTGTCTCAAGGTCACTAAAGGCTAAACCGAACATGGCAATGGCTCGTTTTTCGAAAATAGTCAGACCCAGGGGATCATTTATAGTGGTTGCTAACACTGAAACAGAACTTAATAAACTCGCCTCTCTTCCGTTTTTCTTCAGGAAGTTTTCTATGGAGGCCCTGAAGATAATGGATTGATGCAAAACAGAGAACACAGGAGGCAAAAAAGCAGGACACAGTCAGTAAGTTAGGCTCCTGGCTAAACGAACTTGTCAGAGGAAGCGTTGAAAGTTCCACGATAGCAAGTCCGTGGGGAGTTATTCAGGAGTTATTCTTTGGAGGAGTTTGAAGACAACGTGTTACAGCCGCTCAAAGATGCACGTTCTATGCGTCTAGATACAGTCCAGGATACAATATGCACTCCAGTCCACCAGTCTATATGTCGCATATGTCCTCGTTTAGGACCAGAAAATTACAAACTTTTTATGCTCACAGGCAAAGGCCAGATAAGATCATTCGGTGGACAAAATTATAACTATTACATCTGGAATACTGCTAAGATCTATGAACTTTGCTGATCAAAATTACTGACACGGTCCTATACGCTAGAGTTACTTCTACTTATTATCAATAGACTATTATGCATATTACATCACAGCTTAAGAGTCAATGGAAACTGCATCATGACATTTACCTATTTTTGACAACCTTGGTTTTCAAATACCTTGAAATCTTAGATATTTGAAAGGTTTCTCTAGAAGATTTTTAAGATGTAAAACACAATGATTTATCAATATAGCAAGTAGGGGAATTTTCCGTTCTTTTCTTACAAGTTGTAAACATTCTTCAGGTATTTTCCTGTTAGGGAACATTCTCAAAACGTTCACAAAAAACAATATAATATTTAATTACAAATGAGGATGCTTATAAAAACATTTCTAACACTACAAACACTTCTTCAGTGCCCACTTGCTTCCAGCACCACGAGTTTGAGTCGGTATAATGTAATTTTATATTATTTGTTTGGTAATCAATCTGGATATCTTCCGCTAAAACATAGTTGAGTCCCTAGATGTCAGCATTGAGTAATGACATTTAAAGTGACAGGAGGAGATTTTTTTAGGATACGAATTTCTCTCAAATTCACTGGGGATCGGGTGTAGACCACCTACCGAGAACCCTGCGGAAGTTTATTGGAAAACAGGGCAAAGGGAAAAAACGCAAACCCTGTTTTGAACTTGCCTGCTATCCTAATCGTTCCCCATAGAAAACCATGCTTTGACTTTCTGTCGTGCACGACAGAAACTACTAAATCATCATCTTATTACATAAAGGCAGCGTATTCGGCTCATTCACTTCACGTGTGATCTAATATATTGATAATCATTACAAATATGTAAAAATCGAGGTTCGACAAAATTGGGTCGCTTCTTTCTGGAAATCTCCTCATGTCTCTTTAACAGCATAATCTTGTCTCCGGGAAAAAAAAAACAAGCTACTAAATGACTGAGCCTACTCTAGAGTATCACTGAATGCGACATTCATCTATTGTTTTCGCTTGTCACGTCATCAGATTGTCAGACTAGATCCATCCATGAAAGACCCTACCTGCTTGTGGCTCCAAGAGACGAACATCTTGCTAATCCGTACAGTGCAGTGCAGTAATTTCTTGATGAAAAATACGCAAAATCCGTGATGTACTTGATCTTGCTACTGCTGCAACTATACAAAACTTAGATGTTCTTTCCAATCTCCATCTCATTCATGTGTGACTCTCGACAAATGAAAATAAAGTTCTGCGATCATTAAGCGTTATGGTATGAGAACATGCCCTTTGGGATCCTCTTACATCTCCTTCACCAACGACGATTGTTACCCATTATAACACAAAAATTGTCAACTCCTTTTAAAAATTGTCAACTCCTTTTTTTCAGAGTTGTATTTTCCTTGACTGTCTTAAGAGGGTAGTGTCAACCTTGAGCTTCCGAGTATCTATTTTGGTTTGTAACTTCGCAAATATTTGATTATTGTCTGTAAAAGTATAGATGATTGTGACATTTGTTTATGTTTATGGCGCCCCCCTGTTGGTGTAAGAGAGAGAAACTGGCAGGCAAAAGCACCTATACTTTGCATGGGAGGAATTCTGTTTTTGATGTGAACTTTTTGTTTCGAATTAAATAATACTAACTTTCTTATCAAGCATAATAAGCTAATGCTACCAGGCTGCATTTTGTGACCAATTTAGATCAGGAGAGATTCTGCAAGTAATTTATCAAACCAGATTTTATGTGGTCTGTCACAGAAATTACTGTAATATTTTGCCTGCCAGAAAGAAAACAACAGAGGGCGTCCTGAATGTCAACAATGTGACCTATAGGTCAAACATCTACACATTTTCTAGAAGTAAATTTGATGAGCCCGATGATGATGGCAGATTAATGTAAAACTTTCCGTATTTTGAGGAAAATACTAAAAAAACATGATTTTGCCCCAAAATTTTCAGACGCATAACAAAAAAACAATTTGAATTTTCATGATTCTTATGTTATTTTTTAGAAACAAGACAAGTTTGTCTAGGGACGGTTTTTTTCATTTTTGAAAAATAGAGCTTACTTTTCGAAATATAAGGAAAAATGTCAAAAAGTGTGATTTTTTCTTCTTTTCCAAAATTTGAGTATATATTGGAGAATATCTTTAGTTAGAAATCGAAAAATTAAAAATTGAGAAAACCGTCCCTAGAGAAGCCCCGTTTGCTATCGTAGGAGAGTTAAACCTTACCTTTTAACTTCGTACTTTTGGATTATCTTGTCTGAAAATTTACCAAATTTTGCGAAAATTGAACATTGAGAAAATCCGTGTTTTAGTAAAAAAGTTACTTTTCACGCCATTTCAAGCTGTCTCTTTCTCAATATTGTGTCTTTGAACTTCCAACTTGAGTATGTTGTGCAAGTGATGAAAATACATCTTTATGCAACTATTGAAATCAAAACATCTTTTCTCTCTAGCTCAAGAATCAGAAGAAATTGAAATTGCGTCTGGTCTAAATTAGCGCTTTGTTTACATTTTCAAATATATTTTCTTTTTCCAAGATGCGTTTGCGCAAAACGTAACATTGAAAACACGCGCACGCTTCATTACGCAGTAAAAATTCACCGCGCGACGCGATGGCTGCGCCTTGCGCCTGACAGCGTGTAATGTGCTTAAATTCCCGCCGTTAAGACCATGTGGTTTTGTGACTTTAAATGGTCAAATAGTCGCTTTAAATCGGCAAAAAAGTACAACTCAGGATTGTCTGCATTGGATAACCTTTGTTGGTAGCGATAGAACACAGTTTGATGTTTAAATGGTGCAAAATCAGAAATTCGAGTAAAAACAAAAGCACTAGGGTTAACACTACCCTTAAGCAGGCGCTTGCTACACCTTTGCCGATGAAGCCTATCTCAGGTGTGGCAGTATGGATGATAATTAGAAGGAATTCCGCCCTGTATCACCTTCCTAATGGTGGGCAAGATCATAAAACGCTCTGCATTGCTTAACTTCTGGCGTACATAGAGCAACAAAGTGTATCAGAAGCATATCATATCGCACTAGTCACAGAGTGAATAACGCTTACTTGAGATGTGGGTGTGAATTTGAAAGCTGTGTGATACTGATGCTCGATATGTCAGCTTTGTCACCGTGGATCATGTGATCCTCTGTGAAAGATAAGAAACAACTTATAGAGTGACCGCACGGTTCAAAAATGGCCCGTTCTTAATTCTGGGCTCGTGTCAGAGCAAAGCCTGCCCTATATAGCATAGGCTGGCGCAAATTTAAAAAAAAAAATCAGGGTTTGTACATAAAGATTTGTGTAGAGGCATCCACATTCACCAAAGGGCAATAGGCCTAAAGAGGAGAGGGTGGAAGTGGCTAATATTTGCTTAACAAGTATGAACAATGCAACAAGAAACGTTTGAAGGAGATTATTGTAACTGGAAACCTGGGATGCACTTACGACTGCCCCCCCCCCTCCGATAGAAAATACAAAGTTTGGTTTGATAGAGATGACCAGACCCCCGAACCACTGTAAGACGCAGCAACGGTTCCAAGAATGTTTTTACACCCAATCTTTTGAGGGAACATTGCATTGTTGTAAAAAATGTTTAAATATTGTTAAAGGTTTGTCAGAGGTCCTCAAAGTCTATATCCTTAACGTACTTTTCGGAAAATGACTACCAAAAAGACGATCACGCAAAAAAGGAGGTGGCGTTAGTTTTCTTGTTAAAATCTCGGGCAAAAATTCCCCCTAAAAACAAAGAAAGGTGTACGCTCCGTGATGTTTGGATGTGGCAAAAAATGACACATTAATAGACAAAAATGGCAAATACATTAGTGCACATTAAAACACAGTTTGACTTTATTTCAAAATTACCCTGTACTGATTTTACCCCATTATTTTACAAGTTCCCCCACTTTTTGCCCAGGGGGTGACCCAAAAAAATTCTGATTACAGCACTCTTCACACTATAGAAAAACATCTTCAAACCTTCTTCCCCAATCGTCTAGAATAGGATTCTCTTTATAACCCTATAATACAAGTGAAGGTATGTGCTGACAGGGTCTTCCTAATGTATTGACGGAGATATACTTTTATGAACATTGATTCAGCATTCCACATGGAATTGCGTGAGCATTGAGGCCGAAAGTCTGCTATCCGGAGGTCAAGAGTCGGTCGAGTAAACACGATGAGATCAATGGCGCACAGGGGGGAAGCCAAAATGCTGGCGAGCTGATTAAAGGAAGTCAAGGCTAATCACCTTTCAGGAAATGGACAGACTAGATCACCATCTAAACCTGTTAGTTATAGCTACATGAAAACAGCTGGTCAAAGATTTCTTTCTATAGTAAAAAGAAATGAAATGAGAGCACGATTTAAATGTTTAACGAATATTGCGGTTATACAACGGAGAAGCTCGGAATAATAGCTCAAATCGGTAAATCTGCATGGAGAATTCGTAAATAATTCGCTTATATTTGACAGAAAGACATATACATATACTAAATAAATGAAGCTGATTTTACCCTTAATCTCTCAATGTCCACAATTCTTATTTCAATTTATATCATAACTTTCCATTCATAGGATTATAAGGAACTAATTCTTATAATGTGTATTGTGTCGACATTTGACGGAGGGTTTGTAAAGCAGCGACAACGATATTATAATTTTACATTAATAATTTCAAAATCTTACTACTTTGATATAATAGAAATGATGTCGAGGAATGCTGGTTGTCAGCCGCAATTTCTTGCAATGACGTCATTTTGACGTGAAGCTACAGGGCATGTATACGTAACTGGAAATTAATAACGGTAATGTCATTTTGGAAATTTGATTTTATGTCTCCTCTCCAGATTTACTCGTGATGTGCATTCATATCCATCGACCATTAGATCGTCTGACCGGGGTAGTCTCCTTTTGAATAGCTTTAAAAAACATTATGTGACCACAGGCCAAAAAAAATGCGACAGAATCAAGTTTGGTTTTTGTGTCACGATAGTTCTGAAACAGAATTGAAGACAGTAAAGGTACGTTCATACTTCAGCAGCGGAAGTGACGGAAAACATTGGCAGTAAATTACTGCCACACGCATGCAGTGCAGTGGAAGTATGAAACGGACCTTAAAGCGCTATAGCGATGGATGTACACGCGGTAAAATAGTGTTTGAAAATTAAAACATTTATTAAAACTCGAGTTTGTTTCCTTTGTAATAACATTTAGAACAAGATTATGACAAATTAGGAGTACGTTTAGATGCAAGTGAAAACCAGGGTATACACTGCAAAAACAGTGTTTACAAATGTGGTGCAAGATGGTATTTCGATGGCTAGTTTTAGGAATCAGTATTTAGAGATTTGGAAATGTTGATACAAAATGGTATTTAACAAGGTGGGTTATCTCTAAACACTGTTTTTGCGGAGAGAGAAAACAGGCGCGGGATGGAGCATGTGAATCGCAAACAAATACCCATAACTTCGTTTCAACATTGCCTAGCATTAAGTCAGATGCCGTCACAAATTCGCATGTCAGCAAAACTGCAATTTCCACAGACACAGGTAGATAGGTTGAAAAATCATTTTTAGGAATTATATCCGACTATCATGCGTGTTTTGTATCTGGTGATGGGCAAAATAACTAGTTTCTCACAGATAGGTGTATATTGTTTTGAGTAAAAATGATCCATGTGTACCTTTTGGTACAAAATAGTATTTAACAAGGTTTTAATCTCTAAAGGTTTTGCGGAGAGAGAAAACATGCAGAATGGAGCATGGATCGCAAAACCAAATACACATAAATTCGCCGAGAAGTATACGGATCGAAACTAAGGGACCTTAGTGAAAAATCGAGCGAAGATCCTTGGTGTTAGTGGCCTCTGTTTCAACCAGTCAAAATTATATAGGACAAATTAGGACCTTAACTCAAACCTAATTGCAACAGAATCCGTTTCTCCAAATTGTATTGAGAAACCTTAAAGGGGACAACAGAGATTCAACACATCAGGTGTCCCTAAAAAAAATTGATGTAAAGTTTCCATCAAAAATCTCCCCATCTGAAAGATGAAGCGAAAAGTTTCTTTGAGTACAAAAAATTGTGAAATTTCTAATTTGTATAGGAGCAAATACAAAATTAAGCCTATGTTTTAATATTGAAATTAAGCAAAATCCAAAATCAACCTTTTTTCTCTCTTTTTACGGAGACATTTCCTGTAGCAAAAAATACAAGGTAATGGGAATTTATTGATTGTCTATTCCTATAATGAAATTACTATTATAACAAATTTGGGCTGCCTCAAAATCTCCCCGTGCACCTTTAAGGACACATTGGGGGAAAAGTTTACCAATATCAAAGCAGTAGAATGAGGGTAAGGTTTGCCAGACCGGGGTCAAATAATGGACAGGGTTCCGGAACGGGGGTTGACACCCAAGGGGTGAAACCATTCAAAACCAGTCGTCCGTGCTGGGCCTGACTTTGGAAATATTGCATGGAATAATTATCAGTTTGGGTGTCTTGTATACCACATAATGTCCAATTCGATACAACATCCGCCGCCAAATATCAGTTTGATGGATGTTGGGTGATATTGGGTGGTTTAAATTTTGTCCTACCCTGGGCCACACAACGGAAGAAATGACACATCATCTTCTTGATTTAAATAAACCGCCTCAATGAATAACTTTTTCACCCTAAGCGCGCATTGCCTTATGAGAAAAAAGAGTAATCTGAGCACAATGATCCAGGTAAACTATTATTAAACCTGGCCACCTCTAACGTCATACATTAATTTGTATCACTACCGATTAGTGTATATGCCAAAGGCGGCACCCCACAGTATGTGGAAGAGCGGAGGCAGCCATTGCTCTCTATGTTGGTACTCTAGGTTTTCTTTGTGGTGGCAAAACATGCGAGACGGTGAATTTCTAAGATTACGTAACGTTTTTTCCTCCTCTATCTATAGAACCTCTTTGGTTAAACGCATGTTTCATCGTTTATTCGAAAGGGATTACCATCGTCTACCGAACATTCTAATTTTTTTTTTTTTGCGCCCTACTAAAACTCCCTTTCTTTTTATTGTGCCAAAATCATTTAATGTATTGCAATGGACATTTATGCTAAATTTTATACTACTGCCAGAACAAACATCACACCCGGGTTAAAGGTAAGGTAAGAGTGATCCCAAAGTGATGGATATAGGGGGTGGAAACCACCCTTTGGTCGGGAAGACGTAAACCAACGGTCACAGTACGACGCAAGGATATCACAGACACTTGATTTTGGTAGCCAATGGATAGCTATGGTCCTTTCCTCTTTCCATTGATATCAATATTAGGGAAAGAGTTTTATATGTTCCCTCTTCGAAATTCCTCTTCATATATTTGGCCTTGGGGTTAGGAGTTTGCTAGGGTTAGGTCATAACTAAAAAAAATGTTTTCTGTAGAATTTTAAAGGGTTGTACTCTTTCCAAAAATAGATTTTCAACATGCCCTATATAGCATTAACCTCAGAAAATGATGTCATAAAGCCCGCATGTCAGCAAACCTGGGGCATTTCCAGTGTATACTAGGTAAATATTAAGTTTAGGTAGGAATATCCGATTTTTCATGCGGGTTTCGGATCTCGCCTTATTACTTCGATCATCTGATACGTGAACCCCGTAAATTCTTGCGGAGGTGAAAAATCATGAGGCGCAGGGCTTTTGTTA